>JAHBCN010006032.1:0-51410 GCA_019359885.1 Listronotus oregonensis | reverse complement strand
TATTGTAAACTGTGTATAGTAATTGATGTTTGTTTAATGTTTAAATTGTATATAATAACGTTTATACACAGAAAGATTAGATCCCATTAGTACCATGGATACGTTTAGATACGATTAGATATATTTAGATGCAGTAAGATAAGTTTTATACCTTTTTTTATATTTTATTAAAGTATGTTTTATACAAAGCTTTGTTTGATTTCCCGACGTGTCCAATATACAAACCAAGTACAAAGCGAAGAACACCACATGGCGCCCCTTCCAAACCCCAAAAATCATTTATTATTAATATCTGTAATACCACTTTGATATATATGTACTACTACTACTACTCAAAAGTATTTTTAAGTGTCCAAATTTTTTTATTTCCATCGGGGCTTCGTACAGTATTTGAAACCTATTTTGGCAAAAAAAAATTGTGGTACCTACTTGATACATAGTACATGTATCCAAATTTCATTAAAATATCAAAATTTTTAACGAATTAATAATAAATTAATTTAAAAAATTTTACCACTCTGTACCCAAAGTTAAGACGTTTACGACATACGGTCATAAAAGGGTTTTTCTTCTTAAATTGGCCCCAAAAAATTCCTCCTTAAATATTAACGTACAATTAAAAACCCCCTGAATAATGTAAAAAATTACCAAACATGATATTTTATTTCTCGTAAACAGTGATTTTATGGATGTCAATAAAAAATCCCTTTTTTTAATTAAAGGTTAAGGCTATCCCCAAATAATATTGTTGACTTTTTTCATCGGGGGGTTAAAAAAAATTTCTATTATTGTGTCAGAGCTGGTCCGTCCCTGGCAAAAAAAATAGGCCAAATATGATTTAATGGGTTCATTTTGGGACTTCATATGAAAAATATTAAATTACGCCTAGTATTTTAAAGTTATTAAAAAACGAATTTCCTGGGCGTCCGTTATGTACCTTCTCAATAGGGAACCGTAGGAAAAAAGTTTATGGAACTTTCCATAATACCGGTAAATAACGGACGCCCGGGAAATCTTTTTTTCTTAAATAACTTTTAAAATACTGGGGTAATTTAATTTTTCTAATATGATGGTTACTAGATAAGTCTTCTTAAAATAAGCGCATTAAAACATATTTGGCTTATTTAGTTTGCGAGGGACGGACTAGCTCTGACACAATAATGGCATTTTTAAAACCCTGTTTGATAAATGCTCAACAATATTATTTTTGGATAGCTTTAACCTTAAACTAAATAAAAGGTATTTTTATTGACATCGATAAAATCAACTCTTTACGAGAAATAAAAAATCATGGTTGGTAAATTTTTTTACATTATACAGGGTGCTTTCTAATTTTATGTCAATATTTAGGGAAGCAATTTTTGTGTCCATTTTAAAAAGAAAATTTCATATGAACGTATGTCCTAAACGTCTTAACTTTTGAGATGCAGGGAGGTAAAATTTTAAAAAAATAAATCATTTATTATTAATATCTGTAATACCACTTTAGATATTTTAATGGAATTTGGCATAAATGTATTATGTATCAAGACGCATTTTTTAGTGTACAACATTTTTTTTATTTCCACCAGTGGCGTTCGGACAGAATTTGACTTGCCTACTTTGGCAATTAAAAAAAAGTAGTACACTAAAAAATACTTCTTGATACGTAGTACATGTATGCCAAATTTCATTAAAATATCTAAAGTGGTATTATCGATGTTAATATTAAATGATTAATTTTTAAAAAATTTACCACCCTGTATCTCAAAAGTTAAGACGTTTAGGACTTACGTTCATATAAAGTTCTCTTCCTAAAATGGACCCAAAAATTTCTTCCTTAAATATTGACGTGCAATTAGAAAACACCCTGTATAATGTAAAAAAAATGATATTTTATTTGTCGTAAACAGTTGATTTCATCGACGTCAATTAAGAATACATTTTTTTTTAGTTTAAGGTTAAAGTTATCAAAAAATAATATTGTTGAGCCTTTATCACACAGGGTGTTAAAAAAATTGCTATTATTGTGTCAGAGCTAGTCCGTCCCTGGCAAACTAAATAAGTCAAATATGATTTAATGGGTTCATTTTAAGAAGACTTAGCTAGTAACCATCATATTAAAAAAATATTAAATTACGCCTAGCATTTTAAAAGTTATTAAAAAAAAAACGAGTTCCAGGGTCGTCTATTATGTACCTGTATCTCCGGAGGAAAGGCTCGTAGGAAAAAAGTTTATGGAAACTTGTCATAATATTTTTGGGTTTTCTATTAGATTCCGAGAAATTGCCCACATATTCTGTGACACCCTATAGATACGTGACAATTTGCACAAAAATAAAACGAAAAAAAAAGGTTTAAAAGTTGAAATAGTTGCTAATCCTTCCCAAAGAGTATTAAAACCATAACATTCTTTTCTTTATCCTTTTAGCATGTAGCAGACATATAGATAAACGGGGATCAGCCATAAACGGTGTTCTATTCTTTTCTAAAAAGGAAACGGCTCGGCATGTCGTCATCCGACACAAACCGGTGTCAAATAACTTGCCAAGCCGACAACTGCATAGAAATGTGAAATTATTGTTTAGGAACGTTTCGGTTCGAGTGGAGCACGTGCTTTCCCACGTTCCCACGGTAGTTGCCGTTTCCCTGCCCCTCCTCCTCTGGCGCTCGTGATCATGAACGACCGACCTGCTTGATTGTTATTATCGCTAACCACGACCTACTGTTGTACTTCAGGCAAATTCCTAGTTCGTGCTTCGCTGCGGCCAAATTAATAAATTATTATTATGTGATGGATGGCACATCGAGCTAACTGATGGTTTTTCTACAATCCGACTAATTTAAATCTGATATTGTCAGTTCATGATTTGATAAGAAAAAAACATGTTTGGGTCTGTTTTCCAGAAGTGTCATTGTCATTACCTCGTATTGAGAGAGCAAAATTTTTTGCACTGATTTGAGACGTTTTCGAATATGGTCCAAAGATTTCGGTCCATTACCAAACGCTCCGTGTAAAATACTTTATAACTTAAGCATGGTATTTTTGGGAATTAATTCTGTTCATATTATACAGGGTGTCCCAGAATATGTGGGCAATCTCTCGGAATCTAATAGAAAACTTAATATTATTATGACAAGTTTCCATAAACTTTTTTCCTATGACCCTCCCCTACGGAGATACAGGTACATAACGGACGCCCCTGAAAATCGTTGTTTTTTAATAACTTTTAAAATACTAGGCGTAATTTAATATATTTTTTTATATGATGGTTACTAGATAAGTCTTCTTAAAATAAACCCATTAAATCATATTTGGTTTATTTAGTTTGCCAGGGACGGACTAGCTCTGACACAATATTATTTTTGGATATCTTTAACCTTAAACTAAATAAAAGATATGCTTATTGACATCGATAAAATCAACTGTTTACGAGAAATAAAATATCATGGTTGGTAAATTTTTTTACATTATACAGGGTGCTTTCTAATTTTACGTCAATATTTAAGGAAGCAATTTTTGTGTCCATTTTAAAAAGAAAATTTCATATGAACGTATGTCCTAAACGTCTTAACTTTTGAGATGCAGGGTGGTAAAATTTAAAAAAAAATAAATCATTTATTATTAATATCTGTAATACTACTTTAGATATTTTATTGGAATTTGGCATAAATTTACTATGTATCAAGAATCATTTTTTAGTGTACCACATTTTTTTTATTTCCATCAGTGGCGTTCGGACAAAATTTGACCTGCCTATTTTGGCAATTAAAAAAAATGTGGTACACTAAAAAATGCTTCTTGATACGTGTTACATGTATGCCAAATTTCATTAAAATATCTAAAGTGGTATTACCGATATTAATATTAAATGATTAATTTTTAAAAAAATTACCACCCTGAATCTCAAAAGTTAAGATGTTTAGGACATACGTTCATATGAAGTTTTCTTCCTAAAATGGACCCAAAAATTGCTTCCTTAAATATTGACGTACAATTAGAAAACACCCTGTATAATGTAAAAAAATGATATTTTATTTGTCGTAAACAGTTGATTTTATCGATGTCAATTAAGAAAACCTTTTTTTAGTTTAAGGTTAAAGTTATCCAAAAATAATATTGTCGAGCCTTTATCATACAGGGTGTTAAAAAAATTGCTATTATTGTGTCAGAGCTAGTCCGTCCCTGGCAAACTAAATAAGCCAAATATGATTTAATGGGTTCCTTTTAAGAAGACTTATCTAGGAACCATCATATTAAAAATATATTAAATTACGCATAGCATTTTAAAAGTTATTAAAAAAAAAACGATTTTCAGGGTCGTCCATTATGTGCCTGTATCTCCGTAGGGAAGGCTCGTAGGAAAAAAGTTTATGGGAACGTGTCATAATATTTTTGGGTTTTCTATTAGATTCCGATAGATTGCCCACATATTCTGGGACACCCTGTATAAACTCTAGATTATTAAACTTTTATTAAATTTTAAAACATTTATTTATACAGTGTGTCCCAGGATGAGCGAATTTATACGTAAAAATGACAAAAAATTTTGGGGTTGAAATTTGACCGTTTGGCATCCAGCCCATGCGATTAAAAAATAAAATTTAGCATATTTTTTTATTTTTAAAAATCAAGCATCCTTGTATAGCATTTTTAAATTTTATGAGTAGGTAAAGTAGTATTTCTAGAAAGATATAAAAAAAGTTTATAAGAAAAGTTGTTTAGAATACAAATTATGCCCAATACCGAATTTCATAACCATAGGCCTACTTTGATTTTTACGTTTTGTTTACCAATTAATTTTTTATTCATATATTATAATAAGTAAATAATTTAAACGTAAAAATCAAAGTGGCATGGTTATGAAGTTCGGTATCGAGGCATAATTTGCATTCTAAACAACTTTTCTTATACTCTTGCCTAAATACACTACTCATAAATTTAAAATGTTATCCGATTTTTAAAATAAAAATATGCTAAATTTTATTTTCTATCAAGCAGGGCTGATGAAACAGTCATTTCAACTCCAAAATTTTTTGTCATTTTTACGTATAAATTCGCTCATCCTGGGACACACTGTATATTAAATATTTACTTTATGAAAATAAAAAAGTACCTAGGGTTTCCCAAATTTTTAAAGCCAAATTTAAATAATTTTAATTTTAATTATTGTTTAATTTTTCTTTTTTTAGTTTATTTTATATCTTAAAAAGTATGCCCAACTTGCCATCGAAACGTTAAAAGTTTATTTGATTATTAAAGGATTTTTGAGTGTATTTATCAATAGACAAAATACCCCATGACCTGGGGCTCTATTCTGTAACTAGTTTGTATGTTTGTTTTCGTATGCAAGGTTTAATAAGTATTTTTATATACCACTCAAATTGTAATTAGAATGCGAAATATTTTGAAAGCAAAAAAAAAATAATATTACTTAAAAGATAAAACGGGGGTTTTAGTAAGGATGTCAAGGCACTTTCTTTAATAACCGTATAGACCAGTCTTTCTCAAAGTGGGCGATAACGCCCCCTTGTGGGCGCTGGAGGCCTAGTGGGGGGCGGTAAGGGACCCAGAAAAAATTGGGGGGCACTGATTTGATTTTGGGGGGCGATGGGTGATTTGTAACGTCAGCTACTTCATATTTTAAAATTCAATGAAATTAAAACCTTTCACTACACAACATCCATTTATTAGTTGATATATTAAATATCTAATATTTTTAATGCGTTCACAACGCTATTATTTATATGTTAAGATATTTAGTAATAGGTATCAAACACTGAAATATATTCGTGTCTTCAAGTGTCGCAGGTGAGGTGCCCACCTCCGAAGACACGTGTTAAAAATATGTATATATTGTTGAGGTCAAGCAGAGCACTTGCCGAACGCGGGATTTTTTTAAAAAAAATAAAATTAAGCTTAGAATGTTTAATTATAATTCACGTTTGAAGCAAACAAATATTGGACGATTTATTTGTGCAATCCTGTATTTTAGTCCGTCAACGTTCGTCGGTCCGTGTTCTCGGAGTGCAGGTGCCCAAATACACAGCCGCGGCTTGCGACCGTACGGCGACTGACGTGACTAGAGGTGTGTCGTTCGCGAAGTATTCGTTCAAAGAGAACAAACGTTTTTGACCCTTGCTGATCGTTCGATGAATAACGAACCTAGTTTTGTTTTATGTGTACTCATATTGTCGGTTCGAATCAGTTTTGGCTATATACCTATTTGGCAATTAAAAGAACTTTTTCTTTGTTTTAACTATTTTTTTGACCAAAGACTTAATTTGGAGGTTCATTTGTAGGTTTTATTGATTATAGTTTTTAAAAGTTTTATTTCAAATATGTTTTTTGAAATAATAATTATACCAAAATAAAATACATGCAAATAATTTCTTTATTTAAGAAAAATATCACATTTTTGTTGAATTCATTACCGATCGAGTCCGACCGGCATCGGCATCATAATAAAGTGAATCGGTTGCGATCGAATCTTTTCAAGTGAATGCATCAAATGAATTGATTCAGTAGAAAGATTCGAACTTTCCACCTCTAGACGTGACGTTTTGCCGCATGCACGCATCTAACTCGCTCGCCCTCCGGCCACTCTGCCCGCTACCCCGATACTCTTAATATTGTAAAGTTGAATTATAATTGCTCAATGTTGATAATTTTAAATAAAAGATACTCTTAATATTGTAAGTTGCAATAATAGTGCTCTCTCTGGTAGGAAAAGTGTCGTTTAGAATATAGGTTTAATTAAATTCCAGGCGAGACTAATATGTTATTAAGATTTTTAAGGTGACAAAAAAGTGGGGGGCGCTACAAAATAACTGATTTTCAAAGTGGGCGTTAGACAAAATAAGTTTGAGCACCTCTGGTATAGACCCTTAAAAATAAATATCCATCAAGCCTTCAAAAAGATTCAGTCATAATTTTTTTATATAGCAACTATTTAAGTACAGGCCTAAAACAAATTTGAACACTACACCGACTCACGAAAACAGAGCTTTTATAAATGTATTCAACACTGGTGCTAAAGATAATGAAGAGTATATAGTATACGATCGCTAACTCGAATTGTACCATATTACTCTTTACCAACCAATCGAAACGATTCGTATAAGTTCGGGTATACGACATTTTTAGAATGCCAACAATTGGGTTTTTGCTTAAACTAATTAAATATTTGTTACATTTCTTATGCGAAATATTTACTGAATAGGAGCCCTGGACCAAAGCGGTCTTTTCTGTCAACTCTGCCGAGTCACACGAAGAACCTTTTATAATATAAAAAGTCTATTTTTTTTTCGACATTCTGGAATAGAAGGCAACGAAAAAGCGGATGAGCTAGCGAGACAGGGATCATCCACACCATACTTTGGACCAGAACCTGCCCTTGAAGTGACCACAGCACGAGGGCAAACCAGGGAATGGATCCGAAACAAACACGAGAAATACTGGGAAAGTGGGAAAACCTCAGTAGAATTAGACATTAAAAAAGCTTCATAAAGGGCCCATTCAAAAGAACGAAGGATGAACTACTCAGACAAAGTAGGAAAATACTTTGCATAACAGTAGGGTTGCCAACAAGGCACGATAACTTAAGAGGACACCTACACAAGATAGGCTCATACAATGGGGACTCAAGTTGCAGAATGTGCGACGAGGGGGAAGAAACAGCCTACCATATCCTGTGCGAATGTGAAGAATTGAATCACAAAAGACAGGCCTTATTTGGGCAACCGGAAATGAGCCTACAGGAATATATCAACCAACCAGTCTCGGGGTCATACAGACTTGTAGAAGGAACAAGACTAATAGGAGGATTGGTATAAAAGATAATGGGAGATTAGGCACAAAAAGCCCAAGAGGCTGCGCTGTCTCCGGTAGTGAATCAAGAGACGGCTCCCAGGGAAAAAGAAGAAGAAGAAAAATTCTATTACACAGTTGCAATTGACATTTTATAGCGACTTTTGCAGGGTTCATTTGGCAGACTCTAATCAAATAAAATCTTTACAATTTTTTAATACTCTACATTTTTTATTTATTCAGTGAAAAACAAAGAATATTTACATCTTCAGTCTTTATTTGGCTTTTCTAACTTTTAAAAAATATATTTCAACATCTAGTGTAATTTGGTTGTCTGTCCGGTAGCGTAGTGTTCAGAGCCTTGGCTCGCCGCGCCGGCGATCCGGGTTCGAATCCCAGCCCCGCCGGGCAGACATATTTAGGTAGTAGTTATTAAAATAACGTCCGTGGTGGCACTACCGCGTTGTCTAAAAGGTGCTGTGAAATACAACATTTGCATGTTTCAGTGCTTGGACAACGTTGACGGAACAACTGGGGAAGAAATGGGTTAAACACCGGAAAACCCGACACTCACGGTACTTTGGTACTTAGGTTTATAAAGGGTGTCCCAAAATTAACGTAAGATTTGAATTTAATAGAAAACACCGTTTTTAGTCTTTTGATAGTTATATTTTTATTGACTCATAAAGTACATAGGATAGGGTTATGTATGGAATAACACATCGGGCAAATGGCCTCCACGGCTTTGCATGCACATGCGCACTCTTTTGTCGAAATTTTCCATGACCATTCTGCATAAATGTGGCTGAATTTCGTTGATGCAGCGTTGAATCTCCTCCTTTAATGCACGGGTGGTTGTGGGTTTGTTGACATAGACTTGTGATTTCAAATAACCCCATAAAAAGAAGTCTAATGGTGTTAAATCACACGATCTAGGGGGCCAATTTTGATCACCGAAACGAGAGAGTACACGACCTAGAAATGCCTCATGCAGTAATTGAATTGTTTCACGGGCTGTATGACATGTGGCACCGTCTTATTGAAACCACATATTGGACACATCAATATCATCCAATTTTGGCAGAAAGAACTGTGTAATCATGTCGCGATATCGAGCACCAGTAACAGTCACTGCTTGACCAGCATCATTTTCAAAAAAATATGGTCCAATTATGCCGCCAGCCCAAAATCCACACCATACACTCACGCGTTGTGGGTGCATTTGTTTTTCGACAATCACAGTGGGTTCTCGAACCCCAAATGCGGCAGGCGATTAACAAAGCCATCAAGATGAAAATGTGCTTATCGCTTAGGATGATTTTGCTCGAAAAATCAGGTCCATTTGTTGATGTTCAATAATCCATTCAACGAACTCTCTTCTCTGTACATGGTCATTAGGCTTCAATTGTTGTGTTAATTGAATTTTGTAAGCATGAAGACACAGATCTATGGTGAGTATACGCTAGAGCTTTTAAAATTTGCAATTCTTGTCCACGACGTCGAATTGAGGTTCCTGGATTGTCAGCAACACTCTCACGCACTTCTTCGATATTCACATTTGAACGGCTTGTTTTTGGACGACCAGTGTGTTTGGCGTCTCCAACGGATCCAGTCTCCATGAATTTTTCAATTAATCTCTTCACAGTTGACGAAGTTAAAACACTATTCCGACCATATTTTGTATGAAATTTTCGAACTACAGCCGCCAAGCTTTCACTATTTTTGAAATATTCTTTAATAATGAAGACACGTTGTTCTATCGTGTAACGCTCCATTTTTAATAACCCTATACTGTTAGCTGTCAAATTGCTTTTTTTTCAGGGTTGCCTACACTTCACTGCACAAATGGCGGCAAATTCAAATCTTGCGTTAATTTTGGGACACCCTTTATATGTATATATAATCCGTAGGATATAATATACATATATAATAATCCTTCGTGAGTTGTCATAAAGATAAAAAAAAAATAAAAAATAAGTGCCGGACAAAACCGACATGATAAAATAAAACATGCCTACACAATAGCCACGTGCCGCAATATTGCGACACAATAGGTTGACTAACTTTTCTAGGAAATGATAACGAAAAAATATTTTAAGCTTCGTTAAATTTAGAACGCATTTGAGTACAAAATTAAATTATTTTCACAAATTTCAGTTGAAGTGTCATAACTTATTATATTTAAAGGATTATTTAGAATAATTTAAAACAATACCAGCTCTCATAAAAATTTTAAAAAATCACGCATTCCCATAATATTGTAAACAAATCATTGTCAATTTGTATTTAACATTTTATGTTACTCATCGTCCAACTTTCTATATTACCATTTATTTCCTTATTCAAGTTTCTGGTTTTGATTATTTTGATCTATTAATTTTACTGAGTATATCAGGATTATTTGAGTCAGATTTTTTTGATTATTTTTTAGTCATTTAATCTACCAACTAACGAAACAATAGTTGTTTTAAAATTTCAAATTATTTCGTAAGAAAACTAATCTCGACAGAAGAAATAAAAAAATAATTTATAGGGATCATTTTATATTGTACATTACAGAAAATATTTTTATTTTGGTATTGTAGAAGAACAAAGTGAAAGAAAAAAATTATTTTGTTGTTTTTGACATTTTTACTATTTTCGGATTAAGTTTTTCGTTTCTTTGTAGTACAGTTTAACGTAGAAAAATGAAAAAAATAAGTTTGTTTTTCATCTGGTAGTTTTTATGAAATATTTTTACTGCAGTTTCGTAGTTTTACTACAAAAATTGAAAATGTGGTAAAACTATGAAACTCCGGGCACAAGTTTTTATAAAAATAAAGTGACAGAAAACAAGGTTATTTGTTTAATTTTTCTTAATTTTTTTTCAATAATTGTGTGTGATTCTACATGTTAAATTGTGAAGAAAAGTTCATATCAAAATCAACATAGGTCCACAAATCCGTCATAAGGTTGCTATGGCGATTCAAAGGGCTTCTATTTTATATATCTGGAACCGTTTTGGATGGTCATCTGAGTTTTGGCATATAAATTACTTTTAATAGTAGGCACTTTTCAGCGCTTTTACTAAATTATTATTTTAATCAGGGGCGTACCGAGAGGGGAGGCCTCGATTTAATTTGTTCACATTTTTATTAAACGCCATATTTC
This sequence comes from Listronotus oregonensis, assembly GCA_019359885.1. Taxonomy (NCBI): domain Eukaryota; kingdom Metazoa; phylum Arthropoda; class Insecta; order Coleoptera; family Curculionidae; genus Listronotus; species Listronotus oregonensis. The sequence goes on along the minus strand of JAHBCN010006032.1, from coordinate 40,471 downwards.
TGCGATAAACAAATTTAACACAAGGTTCAAAAATAAAGTTTATTTGATTATAATTGTGTTAATAAGAGTGTAACTAAAAAATATATTGTTCCCGCTTTTTAAAAAATGCCGAAATACTCTTTTGTTTGGGCGACCATGCATGCACTATTTTCTCTGAAGAGTGTTTTCTCGAAAACGGCTAGCCTAATAAGTTTTTAGCAAGAATACCTTTTTTATGTTATTTATACCGCGAAATCAGAATTTCTAAATAAACTGCAAAAATATGACGTTTAATAAAAATGTGAATAAATTAATAAATTATTTAAATAAAATAAATTAAATCCCCTGTCGGCACACCCCTGATGAAAATAATACTTTGGTAAAAATACTGAAAAGTACCTACTAGTAAAAGCAATTCATATGCTAAAACTCAGATGATTATCTGAAACGGTTTCAGAAATATGAAATAAAACATATATCCCGGTGTTTGAATCGCCATTGCGACCTTATGACGTATTTGCGGACCTATGTTGATATGAACTTTTTTCATTATTTAACAAGTAGAATCACCCCTAGAATTATTCGAACGGTATTTCCGGACACCCTGTATAACTAAAAAAAATAGATTGTCAAAAGTTTGGTATATAATATTTCTTTAATTTCTTTGGGGCAGAATCAACTTTTTGTAATATGTCAACATGAGGTGTTACAAGATGGCTTAATAACTTCTGTTGGTTCTGTACGGAAAAAGAGAAAATAACAGTACACAAATTAGATGCTCAGTGATCGCTCAAATTCCACGATCCAATGCGCCTATAGTATCTAAGGACACTGGTTTCCAGCTTCTGGAATCTGGCCAAAGTCAAAACGGCATAAAAACTCGCGTCTAGAGATACCCCGTGCACTCTTTTTTCTATGTATTATACAGAGACTCGGCGCGTTATTTAAAAAGTAGGCTTTTTCTAAATAATGCATTTAATGTAAAAAAAAAACAAATCAAGGGTATTTTTTAATATGTCTCTGCATTTTTACATCTGATATATAATTGGAGAAAATAAAAAGCCGCTTTGCTAACCACAACTAACCATGACCGACTAGAACTTAGGGCTTTTGAATTTGTCTAAATTATCCCTACATAGAAGTTATTAACAAAATTATTATACTTTTTGATATAGTATATAGAGGTTATAATTTTGTTTAAAGTGTAATTATATATTCCCCGAGTTCTTTCTAAAACGTTGTTAAAATTTTGTTTATAGCTTCTACAAATAATTTAGACAAATTCAAAAGCCCTAAGGTCTAGTCGGTCATGGTTAGTTCTGGTTAGCAAAGCGGCTTTTTATTTTCCCCAATTATATTTCAGACCCTAAATTATTACATTAAAATGTAATTTTTTTAGCCAAGTCCCTGCATAATAAAGCGTTTCATGTGTCGACACTGTCAAGAAGCTCGTGATCACGGGGTATCTCTAGACGCGAGTGCTTAAAACAAAAGAATCAACGGGCTTATCCTTACACCATAGAATATATATGCAGTATGTCAATATTTTGCGTAAGCTACGGAAAGAAAAGGAAGGCAAAAATCACATAATTGTGAACTGAAATACAATATAAAGATCAGGAAGGACAAACCCTTTTAAAACTACATTTTTTACAACTTTTGTAGGTCGATCTAGCGTAAAGATTGTTTCTGAACCTCTGATCACTAAAAATAACCTATTTATTCATTTATTTTTAGGAGTACACCGTAATCATGGAGACTAAAGATAAGGAGAACTATCTCTGTGTTACAAAAATGGTCCTTAAATTGCAGTAAATTAAGATGGCGTTATGTTCCAGAACACCGGTTTTAAACTTCACTTTATATATTGCGGTTACACCATACCTACCGCTACACCAGCGCCTTTTTATTTAAGGCTAATCTGGGCCCGTTTTTGAAACAAATAGCCATAAGAGATGGTCCTCCTTACCTTTACCCTCCATAAAATTAATATAATTGTTTTTGTGGTCATATTATTTAATTATTATAAAAGTGCACGAATAATAACAAAGCTTATCATAAGGCAGGCTGGAATTTATTTACATAATTTGTGTTTAATGTCAAATACGTGCTCGATAATTGTTTGTTTTATGCTTTACCAACAAAATATTAGAGTATAAAAACGTCATATACATCATTTTTTAAAAAGTCCATATCATATAGAATGTTTTAAATTAGTTAATTTAAATGATACATTAGTTTCGCATTCGTTTGTGCTTCAAATTCGATAAAAATCCCGCAAACTCGCTCGCTAAAATAATACTTGTCAAAAATGTGGCATTATTTGGGGAAATTATAAATAAACTTATAAACAAAGTTTTCTAATGTAATTTAATGTCTATTTTTCGTGTTTATGGCAAAAAAAACTTTAAAAATCTTCTTTATTTAACCCATATTAACGTATTTGATAGCAAAATACCTATTTTACAATAGTATTTTTAAAAGACTTTTGCTTTCGTTACTTTGCTTTTCAGAAATATCAAAGGAGAACTAAAAAATTTTAATATAAGTGATGCAAAGTTAAATAACAAATTTTTGCTAGCTAACCACAACATACTAGTATACAATGGTATCACAGCATAACAAGAAAGCAGCACGATTTCATGAATTGGCGAGAAGGTAAGATCATTTTTTCTCGCGCAGATTCAGCCAACGTTTTGCTGAGATATGATCTGTCTCCTTTATTTGAATTGTAATCATTTAATTCGTGTTTTGTCCTTAAAAATATGAAAGGCGCCGCCAGGGAGAGATCGTACCGCCTTTTAGTTATGCTGTGCCACAAGTAAATACATGGTTAGCTAGCAAAAATTTGTTTAAATAACTTTTTTACCTGTATAAATAAATACCAATATTGTATTTATTAAACCCAAAAATATTTTTAATAGAAGTACAAGGTCATAGTCAGTAAATGCTATAAAATCCTAAAAGATACGGAATGCATTAGAATATCGGATTATGGGGTATTTTAAATAGTAGGCTGTGCAAAACAATATATATTTTAACCAGATAACGTTTTAATTTGTCCAAAGCCGCTTATATTTTTGTACAGCCTACTATTTTAAATACCCCATACTGCGATATCGCAATGCATTGCGTATGTTTTAGATTTTCACAACTATTACTGCTACCTAATTGTGATTTTTCTGTTTTTATTGGTAAATTCTGAGGTATTCGGACATGTTTACTATATGAAACAATATAATAATTGTAGAAGTGGAAATGTTGTTTAAACTATGCACCACTTACGTTAAAATTTTTCAGTTCTAACTTAATTATTTTCAAAAAACACAAAACTAAAGCAAAAATACTATTAGAAAGTAAGTATTTTACTAAAAAGTACGTTAACAAGGGCAGGGCCGATCCTGTCTCGACAATTTCTTTAAGTGATATTAATCTTTGTATTTTTTAACTTTTTCTAAGTTGTAAACAACATATTATACTTCTTAAAAATCAGTACTTACCTTTATCTAATTACGTCTTTTTTGATGGTAGAGAATAAAACAATTAACAATTTTCAATCAAGACTTAAGTAAATATTTTTTAAATTAAAAAGTAAAGGTCGAATGGCATTAATTCTGCTCTCCCACCGTGAGTCGCTCAATGGTTTTAAAGTTAGAGTGGTTATGTGCTTTTTAAATATTGCCCATCTCGAAGTTGATAATAAAAAAATACGTTTTTATTATACTTACCTGAAAATACTACATTTTCAACTGTGTGTAAAATACAGTAAATATGACATTTTCAGAACAGCGCACGGAATTTTTTTCCCGATCCCTCTTTCCGTGCGCTTATACAAAAATCCAACCATGGAAACTGTTCGTTACAACGATTTATTTATTAATGACATGTTTTATTTTCCGTCAGTGAAATTTATGCCATTTTCAAAAAATGAATTCAGATTTGGAAGAAAATTCGGATATTTTCCGATATTATATTACAACAAGCGGCAGAAGTGAGTGCCGATTTTTTACCAGTGAAATCCAGGTTAAGATATGAACATAATATCACATTTTTACCAAATGGCGGACTCAGAAAAGAATCAAAATTGTGAGTGACGATATTCTCTTAGTTTATTTTTCTCAAAAAGCCAAATCTATGAAGTCATCCACCTTATGGAGTCGATTCTCCATGTTAAAAAGTTGTTTGGCAATAAAAGAATATACTTACAACCAATATCCAAAAACTATCGCTTTTTTGAAACGACAAGCTGTAGGATATGTACCAAAGAAATCCAAGGTTCTTACATCAGAACAAGTAACCACATTTTTATGTGAAGCTTAAGATGGACAATATCTACTAGCAAAAGTAATTTTAGTGTTTGGCATCTTTGGCGCATGCCGCAGAGATGATTTAATACGTTTGAGTTTAGACGATGTGGAAGATAATGGGCGTTTCCTTTTCGTGTTTTTACGAGATGGAAAAACTCACAGGTCAAGAAGTTTTACCATTACCAATGAAACTGTACACTTTACCGTAAATACGCAGATCTCCGTCCTAAAAATATGAAGAGTAGAAGACTATTTGTTGCATACCGAAACCAAAGATGTTACATGTACATGTTGGGTGCCATACTATCAGTGGTATTCCAAAACTTGTTGCAAAATACTTAAAACTAAAAAATCACGAAGAATATACCGGACATGGGCTAAGGCGTTCTTCAGCTACCATGTTTGAAAAGACACGGGGATGGCTTTCTTCCAATGTAGCAGAAGGATATATAGAGGAGTCCATACAAAGAAAAATTGAAGTATCCCAAAAGTTGTTTAGGCCTTGTAACTTGGAAACTACAAAATCTGTAACAGTCAATCAAGAGAACCAAAACATACACGAACACTCCGGTTCAACATCTTTAGTTCAACAAAAGAAATACAAAAGGGATTGAGCTTCAACAATAATACAAATTGTACAATAAATATAACCATTAATCATAACGGTTCCGTCCAAAATTAATTTTCTTAGATTTAAGTAGCTTGTAATTTTTTTTGGTTAATTTGTTTTACTGTTTTAAAAATAAAGATAAATAATCGCAATTTTCTTAAATCATTTTTTGCTATGTTTTCTGTTTATGTTGTTTTCAGGTACCTAAGTATAATAAAAAATATCGTTCATTACAAGTCCAGAAATGGATTTTTCCGTTCTTGCATGACTTCCTTGCAAGAATTTGTCACGCGCGCACGGAAAAATCGTCATTTCCGTACTGGTAATGAAATATACTATTAATTCTTGAACCACGACAAAGAAAGACATAATATCATTATTTATTTTGGCCTGTCATTTATTACTAAAAGTGTATGGGAAAAACATGGCACAAACATTGCCCTGGAATTTATATCTAATATTCTTTTTTGTAGAACTGATTTTTAACCCTTCATGTTGGAACCATTATTATAACCTTGATCTCGAAGATCTTAAATATTTAGCCCCAATGACCTCTTTAAACAAAAAATTTCTAATTTTTTTTTTGGTTTTGAAAAAAAAATATTATTTTATTTTAAATTCGGCCACCTCAAATTTCGGCCGCGTTTGCACCCACGCCAGGATCGGCCCTGAACAAGGGTTAGATTAAGTCGTTTTTTACCTTGTTTAATTTGTCAAAAATAGTAAAGAAAACAACTTTATTGGAAGAGACTGTACATTGTACATGGACATAAAACTGAATTAGAATTAACTTTTTTATTAGTTTTTTTTTTCACAAAGAATACCATTTTTGACACATTTTTGAAAAAATATCATTTATGACAGGTAACAGATGTCATTTTAGCGAACAAGTCTACATGTTTTTTATCAAATCTGAAGTAAAAAATGCCAAACTGAAATTGTATTTAATTGAAATAATAAAAAAATCCCACATAATACAAATTCTTTAAAAGAGGTTTTTTTAATCAATAATAAAAATTAAGAGAGTAGGAAATCTTAAGCACTATTTTAAAATAAAATTAAAAGGTTTTTAGTTTTTAACAATTACACTAAATTTAAAAGCAAAATTTATTACAAATCTTCTTTTAATCATAAAGAGATAAGTCCCGTTAAAAAAATACTTATATATCAATTAATATTTCAGATATATTAATTGATCAAAAAACAGATATTAACGGTTTTTTTAAATGTAAAGCGTCAATTTATTTTTTTATTTTTGAATGTTTATTGCAAATTTTAAGTAATTTGGAATTTAAATAAATAAAATAACTCCTTTTTTTAAATATTTGTTTTGAAGCTCGCTTTCCATATTTCTTGGTTTAAAATTCTTAACTTATGCAGGGGGCGCTCCGGCTTCAATTGTTTATTAACAAAAAAGTACCTTCTTTCAAGGCTCAAAACAAAGGACTTAATATTATTTTTTTATTTCGTTAATCTAAATTATTAAAACATAAGTCTTGAAAAAGCAAAAGACAGTTTGTAATACCTAAAATATTTATAAACAAAAACTAGATTAGGACTCTAAAATCAGTAAAACTCAATTATCTAAACAAAAAATTATCCGATCATGCTTTAGAACCTCTCATTTAATTCAGAATTAAAAAACCTTTGTTTTGCAATGACAGAAATGGATACAAAAATATTTTTGCAATAATTATCAACATTTCAAAAAATGGCTATTTTTAACGTTTTTTTTTGCATTTTTTCATAAACAAATGAAACAAATTAATTTTAGCCGGGCTCAAATTATAGGTTTTTTTAATACCTAAAAAAAACATTTTAAACGTATTCCTCTAAAATTAAAAATGGCGCTTGCAGAAGCGAAAAACACGTTTTCAGCACTTTTAACCCTTCACCCCCCACCCCTGCACACTTTTTTCGAGTCTAAAACTATATAGTCATATTAAGGTAATCATCCTCTACAACTTCTAAAACCTTTCAACCTGTTACAAATTAAAGTCATAAAAATTACCTACACACTGGGCTATTAGCCGAGATTCGCGTCAGATCTCTGCGCGATGGATATGGCCGTGTGTAAGGGGCCATATGTTCACTTTTACGTTCATTGTTCCCTTCTGTCACGGGCCCTAAAACTGACATCGAATGGGAAATTCCCAAGGAAGTTTAAAGGTGTATGGAAGCCCAATACTGTAGAACAAAATTGTCCAGGCGTGCAGGGCAGCGGGAATAGGGGGGTTGGCCCCGCGGAGTTTGCGCAATGAATAGTTGGTCAGAGCCGGACTTCCATAATTCTTTGTTACTATCTATAAAGTTGACATCATCAAATGTCAAATTCAAGCATTCACTGTTTTTTTGCACAAAATTGTTGGTTATGAAACAAAAGTACCATAGAATATTTAAAATTATTGTGTAATATTGGATTTTATATCATCTGATATAATATGGAAAGAATAGATGGCGCCACTTTTCAGCCTTCTATTTAAATGGTCGATATTTTTGGGAGTTTTGTATTTTTACCAAAAATCTTTGTAAATAAATAAAAACACGATTTTTAAAAAATAAATTTCAAACATTGTATGATAGTTTCATGTACTTATCACTAATTTTGTGATAAGAGGAGGGCAAGACAATGTAAATGAGTTTAATCTAATCCTAAGATTCTGGTTGTACATTAAAAAGTGAAATTTTTTATAACTGCTTTTTAGGCATATACTTTTCACTAATAACAAACATTTATAAGACAGAATAACAGTGGTTAAAAATGATTAGTAACCTTTGGTACCTATGTATCCATTGTAACAGTATCAGTAAAATATTATGTGCCCACAGTATGTCGAGCTTAAAAAGTTGATAATGTAAGTTTAAGAAACCAAAAATCTAATTTCTTTTTAAACAAATACAGAAAAAGCAAAAAGGAACTTTAGCATAAAATTGTACTTTCTTTTATTCAATTAGAGGGACCTGTATATATTAAAATTTGCCTGGTCTGCCCAGTAATTAATAATTTTGATCCTATAAAAGAATGTACTAAATTATTAAATGAAATAACAGTACCTAAATGTAAACCTTATTTCTTTTTAATAATCCACAGAAATACACAAACATTGTGGAAATCATTTAAAAGATTGTTAAGATTGCCTTGCTTTTCTCACTGCTATTTCCTATGAAATTTTCATTTTCTTTTATTCATAATTGATATATTATTATTATTATTTATTCGGTTACCTAACGTTACGTCTCATAAGAAGCACCTTATTTAAATATAAGAAATACTAACCCAAAGTAAAAAATGCCGGGTATGTTACCCTTGGATTTGCAAGACAAAACCATACAACCTCTAGTCATTTTGTTACGATATTATAAGTAACAAACAATAAACACAAAATTATAGTCACAATTTAATAAACACTAATCACTAAAATAAGAAGGTTTTTATCAATCCAAAAAACTTCTGCAACCACAAAATATAATCACACAAAGTAAAACAATCGAAACTAATACGGCTCTCATAAAAGTATAATGTGTTGCCTAACTACACACTGATTTATCAGTGTGTAAGTAGGCAACACATTAAATAATTTCGTGGAATTTCGTTACTGCGCAGAATCGGCAGGGCCAACTCTGACAGTTAATTTCATACTGGGCTGGACATTTTTTGATCGAATGGGCCATAGCATTGGGCTTCCAAACACCTTTAAACTTCCTTGGAAATTCCGCGAATGGCTTTCGCCATCCACACTTGTGTTTCACGACTTTTGCGGACTTTGTCACACGTTAATACTTAGTAACCTGCATTTTTTTACTTTCTACCCATTTACTACAAAAAGCAAATTAATAATATGAAATTTTTGTATGCGAGTACTTTACAGAACACATTATTATTTAATATGTGTAATTAATTTTATTATGAATTAATATAGAATTTTGAAGGACTAGTGACGAATAGTTTGGAATATTTTTAAATGACTAGTTATATTAAGACTACTAATAATAAAGTTACTAAAAGATTTTAAGAAACAGACAGCAGGTATTTTAGGATATTCTAAGGTAACTGCTAAATTCCGTAGAGATGAATCATAAATAAGATGACTAACCAAACAGTTTAATTAATTCTAGGAAACAATTAACAAAAAAATATATATTGAGAAACTTGATTCTGTGACGTTGGGCTTTGACTAATGCTAGAAATTCTGAGTGAAATTAAAGTGACTTAAAGATTTTGTCTAGATTTTGGTTTAAAATACGAGGGGAGCTCAAAATAAACCAAAATTGGACTGGTATTGATATTAACTTTTGTTATCTTTGTGGAAGTCTTATAAAACCACCTTTATGGTTTTTTCGACTGGGCGTGAAACCAATTTATCAATATTACCATAGTCTTGAAATTTTGAGCCAACCCATGCCTCTTTTAGCTGCCCAAAGAAATGAAAATGACATGGCCATAAATCCGAACTATACGGTGGATTCCGAAATTTTCGATGAATTTTTTCAAGAAAATTTATTGTCAATGGGGCGTTATTGGGACCGTTACATAGAGCCTTTAGTTTTGTGTTTTTTAACACGCGACTTGGTGAGTGAGAATAACAAGATGGTACGTCGTTCTCTTAGAAAATCGGTTAAGAGAACGCCTTTACTGTCCCAAAATCACACACGACTTTTGTTTTTTTCAGTATTGTAGATTTTATGTGGCACTACTCTAAAATTAATCTTTTTTATTCTGTTGTAAAATGGTGATCCCAAGTATGGTCGCAGGTGAGTAAGGAATTTAAAATATGCCTTCTGGAAAGCTTAGTAGAGATTTTGACACAACTTTAGCAAACTTTTCGGTAATGGCAATGAAAATGGATGAGTTCTTCGGCAATACCAACATCAATTTGTAATGCTTTTGACATTTTAAGAACAGAAAAATCCTCTATTAGCAAAAATAAGGTCGTCTATGATTTCAATCCTGCTGCAAGCCTTAAATTTCGTACACCATTTAAAGACCTGGGATTTTGACAAGTCGGATTTTGCCGGGTCTTAATTAAAAATTACGTAGTATGGCACCCTAATTCACAAGAAATCTGACACTTATGCGTTGCGCAACCGAAACATAATCTGTCTACTCTCATGCTTTCTTAGGTACCAAATAAAAACAACTAGTGACTATGACATTAAACACGCATTCTAAATACCTCATTGCAAGTTTGTTAAAATTGAATTGTTGTTAAGGCCATTTGTAAGATTCTAAGAATGAAATTTCGCGTCATATTTCAAACGCCCTTGTATACTCTGAAACATCTTTATACCTTTAAAGTACCTCAAGATTATCTTTAATTTAAATAGATAATAATAATTGAAGTGATCAAATAGTTCCTGGAAAAACACAATTTCAAAATGCCACGTCCTTTCTTTTATTTGAAACAATTTCTAGTAAAAAGATATCTAAGAAATAAATAATTTTAGAGTAAATATTTTAATAAAAGATAACATAAATAATGGTAAGTAGGTATACCTCAGTATTATCAGCTTGTCAAGAGTATTAATTACAGAATTCGCTATAATTTTTAATTATGTCGCCGAACTGACGCCTAGGATTTAAATAGAAATAGAAACAGGAGCGGAGTATACAATTTATCTAAATAATTTTTAATATAATTAAGCATCGGCGATTTTAAGTTTGCCATCTAAATTTACATTATTTAGATAAAATAGAGCAACCATAGCCAGTGAAATTTTTTCACTTAACAATTTTTCTATGCAAACATTACAGATGCATCTAATTTTAAGAAAAATTCATATATTTTGTGAAATTTGGGACTTGAAAATAAAATTTGATCAAATTCACAAAAAATTAGCGCATATTTTCTTAAATGGCCATATTTAATCGACAAATAAAAATAACTTCGATTTAAATATTTTTTATAAAATAAGGACATACGTTCAAAGGAGTTTTAAGAAATGTTGCAGAATTTACACAAAATTACCAAAATAAGGCAACTTTTAATTTTTTAGTGTCTTATTTACATAAAAACCAAAAAAAAAATATAAATTACTGTCCGGCCATAACGATTTAACCCTACAAAACATAAATTAATATTCAGTATTACCCCCTCTAGCCCTTTAAACTACCTTGCGGGGTCTTCCCATACTTAAAATTAAATTTTGAACATACTGTTTGCAAATTCTATTCCATTCCAATTGTTCCAAAGTTTTCGGTGGATTTAATCTTCCTTTAACGGCTCTTCCAAGTGCATCCTACAGGTGTTCAATTCATCAAATTCATTTACTCCCCCCCCACCAAAAGACTTGAGAAAAATTTTATCTTAAAAAAAATGAGCATTTAAATTAAGCATATAATTAATAACATCAACCTACTGCATTTGTTAAAGGTCTAGTAAGACATCTGTTGTTATCGTTTATGTCTCTAATTTCAGCTAATTATTAACTTTGTGCCAAACTCTATGGTCAACTAGTCCAATAGTCGTGCCATTGATAAATAAAAGATATAAAATTTTGTAGTTATACAGAAAAACCTCAGAATAAGTGATAACGAACAACATAAAAATTCATATCTGCTGGAATTTGCATAAAAAAGTGTTTAGTACTGAAAATCTTAGTTTACCAATTTCAAGAATAAAGTATTTTATACAGGATTTTCAAAATATGCTATAGTTGTTTTAAGTAGTGTAGTTAATTAAAATAAAGTGTCCAATAGATAAGCTAACCATAAAATACATGTTTTCATCTTAATGTATTATAATGTTACACACCCAAATAAATATCTATTGACATAAATCACTATATTTATATTTTTTAAAAGAAATAATTGGTATTACAACTCAAGATATCCGTTTAATATACAATTTTTTTACTTTTGAAGAAATTTTTACTATGATAACTCCACATGAACATATATATTTTAAAAATATACATAATCATTCTGTATTAAATGAATTTACCTACTTATGTTTTGGAAAAATTTTGTCGATGGTATTCAATTGAATGAAAAAAAAGTATAATGTTCCAAGTAATGTAGCCGTTTAAGAGTTAAAAAAAACGCTGTAAACAAGTGCCAAGGGTAATTATTTACAAGTGCGTTCAACCCTATTTTTGGCCATAAAAAATGGATGAATTAATTGATCATCATTTTTTTTTAAATTCTTTGTGGTGCTCTTTTATTCGAGAATTTTGAATGTGATTATTCAATTAATTTGAATCGACGGGACCGATTTTTTAAAATTTTGAAGTTAAAAAACTAAAATTTTTAATATTTTTTTTTATAAAAATATATATTTATATATATATATATATATATATATATATATATATATATATATATATATATATATATATATATATATATATATATATATATATATATATATATATATATATATATATATATATACGGGTGTTGCTCTGCCGAGCGGAACATAGGGAATCCCATGTAAATTTTGAAGTAGTTAAATATTGGCTCCCCTAATTATTTTAGAAAAAAATGCTATTAGGATTTATTGCAGAGCACGATAAGTTCCACCCAATATGAAAATTTAAGCATTTTTCAACCAACTAGTAAAGAGTAAACTGCTTAAATACTTCTGCAACGTAGTATCTCATTATGCACCCTGTACTCTAGAAATCAATAATAAAAACACATATCGATTTATCAGTGACAATTTAGATCATTAATTTATAACGTCATTGCCAAAACTGAACAATTTTATACGGGAATTTCAAAAAGAATCCTCGCATTTCATTTTAGTTTACAGCTAATTCCAACACATGCACTCACAGTTACGCAAGACAATAAAACAAATTTGTCTACATTTAGAAATCAATTTATGACGAAAATATCAGACAATAACCCAAACGATTATAAAACTCATTTCTTACGTTGGCTAGTTGGTACATCGATATTCTGGCACATTCAGCGGAAATAGCATTCCTTAGCTGGTCTAAATTTTCATATTTTTTATTGGTATAAAGCTTAGTTTTTAAATGTTCCCATAGAAAAAAATCGTTTGGCGAAAGATCCGGAGACCTGGCTGGCCAAGAAATTGCGTGGTTCGGGCCTATGATGTCGTTATTAAATGCGTTGTTCAAGTATTCGCGCACAGCTCTGGTACTGTGTGCTGGGAAGCCATCCATTTGATACCAAATCTCTTGATTTTCACGAGTAAGGTTGTTCAAAGTAGGCAAAATTTGTTTCTCTAAAAGTTCCAGAAAGTACTCCGCATTCAAATTTCGGTCAAGGAAAAATGGTCCAAGGATATGGTGGCCGAAAATTCCCGCCAAAACATTAATTTTTTGTGGATATTGAGTCCTTGTCTCAACAAATCGATTTTGGTTTTCGTTACTCCAGTACCGGCAATTTTGAATGTTGGGTTCGTTGTTCAATGTAAAAGTGCATTCGTCAGTAAAGCAAATATTTTGTAAAAACCTGTGTCAGTGTTTGTCCTCTCCATCATCTTAAAGCAAAATTCCTGTCGTCGTATTTCGTCTCCGTCTCTTAATTCTTGGTGTCTTTCGTACTTGTAAGCGTGGTATTTACATCTTTTTAAAATTCGAGATATTGTGGTATGGTCTTGTCCAGTAATGTCCTCCAGTTGTCTCGTGCTAATGTTTCCTTCGGCCTCTTCTACACAAAGTATCACGTCTAAATCCCTCTCGTTTTGTACAATTTGTCTCTGATTTTCACGTCGTTTTTCTTCACATTTGCAATTATTGATTACTGTGCCTGTAGTTTCAAATTTTTTTATCGTCCGTTCTATTGTCGATTTACTTGGTATTGGCCTATTGGGAAAATATGCTGCAAACATGTCCGCTACTCTTCGATAACTATTTCCCTGATAAAACCATTTTATAATAGTGATTTTTTCTTGATTTGAGTAGTTCATTATTTAAAAATGATGTGACATTGAACTGACAACTTAAGAGTAAGAGGTTAAATAATTTTTCTGGTATTGTATTATAAACTTCTAATAATACAGGGCGCGTAAGAAGATAGGAGATTCGTAACTTATTTTAGCATTTATCTCTTAGCTGGCGGACTGAGAAGAGCTGAAATTTGTACATTGGGTACAACTTTTGTGCTCTTTAAAAAATCCTAATAATATTTTCTTCTAAAATAATTAGGGGAGCCAATATTGGACCACTTCAAAATTTACATGGGATTCCCTATGTCCCGCTCGACGAGCAACCCGGTTTATTAATAATATATATATATATATATATATATATATATATATATATATATATATATATATATATATATATATATATATATATATATATATATATATATATATATATATATATATATATATATATATATATATATATATATATATATATATATATATATATATACATATTAAAAACATCGAAAAAAGATAAAATAGAAATTTTATTCAAAAACATAATATTAATAACCAATTAAAAAAAAAAATTAAATATGTTAATTTTTTACCTAGATATGGCCACTGATAGGGTTCACCCCACTTGTAAATAATAACCTTACCACACCTTAGTCTTAACAAGTCTTAAATTTAAAAAAAGGGCCCAAATCGCCTATTAATTAATAGTCGTTTAAAGCAGGTAGAGCAAAGGTTGCGCCTACGTTGTACTTTAATATAAGTTTTATATTAAAGAGAATAACGAGAATAACTAATTATATACCCAGAAAAACGATAATTTTGGTACAGAATGTGGTTATAGTTGGCAAATTTCTGCTTGGGTTAAATTGTGCTAATTAAAATTCATAAAGCCTTTTAAATTAGGCAGAGTAATTTTTCAAAGATAAAGCTTATCCCAATCTGACTAAACTATTTCTTTATAATATCAATCTTTACTACACCTCTAATTATTTTCTCTTCAAATTTATTAGCTTTTTTTACATGTAACAAAACGATCAATATCTTATATTTTTATGCGTTAACTTGACAAGTGCAAAGTTCAGTTCATTAGCAAACTCGTGTCGAAAAAAATAGCGTTTCAATCCGTTACTGTAAAGCCTCGGCGTGTGCGAGAAAGACGTATCAGAGTGAGACAGCACGCGGGCAGCTGCACGCGCTAACTTTGCCACAGGTGGCCAAAGTGTGGGAACGATCAAGCTCCCGCGTTTCCCACGATCAAAAACTACGACGACATCGTCATGACTACACACCTGAGGCCGTTATAAAAGCCAGCCCTTCCACTGCTCTGCTCATTCTATTTTGAACTTTCGCGCAGTTCAGATCGCTTCGTGCGAAGTGCTTGCTACGCTCTCGAGTTTACTCGCAGTTTGATTTTAAAGTTAGTTTTGTTCGTATTTGTATTCGTACGATGATGTCGACAGCTGTTGAAGAACCTCAGCCAATTTCGAGGACCTATCAGTACAGAAAGGTCATGAAACCAATGTTAGAAAGAAAAAGAAGAGCTAGAATTAATAGATGTTTAGACGAGCTTAAAGAACTTATGGTGACAGCGCTGCAAAGTGAAGGCGAAAATGTGTCAAAGTTGGAAAAAGCTGATATTTTGGAACTTACTGTGCGTCATCTTCACAAACTTCGCCGCCAACAGCGATTGTCTTACAACCCTGTAGTGGATGCCGACAGATTTCGAGCTGGATATACTCATTGTGCTAATGAAGTATCTCGTTGCCTAGCTGCTACCCCTGGAGTAGATGTACATTTAGGAACAACTCTGATGACTCACTTAGGACACCGCCTCAACGAAATGGATAAAGTGTCTCCTTTAGTGATTAATGTGCCTAACCCTTACACACCTCCAGGCTCACCAAACCTAGAGAGATCATCAACACCTTACGCATTACCCTTGACACCCGCATCATCCACATCATCTTCAATAAGACACACGCCCTCACCTGGTCAACCCATTGATTGCACTACCTCTGGACTTTTAAAAGTGGCCTCTCTTGAGGAAAAAGTGTGGCGACCATGGTAAAAAAGCAAAATATTCAGATTTTTATTAACTGTTTTTCATTATTTCCATTTGTAAATATTTTTGTTAAATCTCACACTCAAAATGTCTTTCAAAATGTTTTTCTTTCATAACTGATTCTTTAATTAGTTTTTAGTTTCAATTGCTCAATTTTTAGTTTGTAGAAATCTAAAGAGAACTGATCTCTCTTGGTGTTTTAAAGCTTTAAACTTAGATTTTAGGGTAAAAGATGTTTTTATTGTAACATAGCATTTTTATAAAAAATAATATTGTGATATATCGTGTTGGTACCTGTGATTTTATAAAAAAAACTGGCTAATGCCTTTTTTGTAATATTTTTTAAATGTATTGCAAACTGAACTGTGATACAGATGTGTAATTTTTGATGTTTCAAATACTTTTGATAATAAAACTATGACTGTTATTAAAATAAACTATGTTTTATTTCTATTACTTCTTCATACTCACCCCATATAAGATATGAAAATGTAAACCTCTGGTAACTTCCTTACAAGGGGCAACTATAAAAGTGTTTCATAGAAGTTATTCTTTAAACTTTCCCTACTTTTCAGAAATATTTATAAGCAAATTTTTCATAATTACTTTGTAAAAAAAATTAAAAAAAAAAGCGAAATGATGGTTTTAAAAACCGTCATTTGTTATTTGTACTGTTTAGTTTGTTAAGAACAATATCAAGTATAGCAAAAACAGTAAGGTACCCTTCTGCAAAAGATAACTAGAGATAACAAGTTACTATTTTTTTTGTAAAACTTTATAAAAATACACGAAAACGAACAATAACATAAATAACATTTAAACGTTAACTTTTACAAAAATGTAATCCCCTTTAGACTTTTTACTTATTACAAAAGGTGACAGTTTTTTTAATCTTTTTAACTTAACTAAAGAGGGGAGCTGATAAAATTATTAATACATAACACATAAAAGTAAAAAGTATAAATCTCTATATACCTGCTTTCTTCCAAGAAAAGGAGGTGGGTAAAATTCGGCCTTCTTTCGCCCATCATATTCATAAAAATTCAAAGTTTTAATTTGCGCCATTATATTATATTTAAAATAAGTTCTAATATCTTTATTTACATTTACAATGAATTGGTAAAAAAATCAGAATGGCAAGTACCAAAAAAAACCTTCAAACTTGCTATTTTTATTGAATTTTACACGTTTTTTGTTTTTTTTTTATATTAAAAAATGATATGAAGCGCTTTATGCACGAACATAATTTTTTTATCTTTAATATTACACTAAATGGTCTTGTAAACTAGCATTTATTTATTTTGGTGCGTTATCAATGTTTTTTAAATAAAAGGTCAAAAACCTGTAAAATTGCAAAAGTTCAATAAAAATAGCAAGTTTGAAGTTTTTTTGGGAACCTGCCATTCTCATTTTTTTTACCAATTCATTCTAGATGTAAATAAAGATACTTGAACCTATTATAAGTCTCTTTAAATGGCCCAAATTGAGACTTTGAATTTTCACGAAACGGATGTGCGAAAGAAGGCCAAATTTTACCCACCTCCTTTTTTTGAAATTCGTAAATTTCCGAAGATCTCTCGGATTCAAAAATCAAAAATATCTGGTATTGGTTAATATCATTATATTAATAAATTAATAGAAATATTTTTATAATTTGCTGCGGTTATTGCAAAAATTAAAATTTCAACCATAGTGGCGTCCTAAATGTCTTTTTTTAACACTTATAATAAATGAAAATTATTATATTAAAATAACTTATTATGTTCAATTAAAATAGCTTGAAAATAAAATATAATAGTTTGCTATGAAATAGATAAATGATTTTGATCATATTATATCACTTTTGCCATACCTGAAACAAATTAATTTGCCCCTGCCAAGACAAATATTTTCATTTAGAGTTTGAGTCGCCATCTATCGGATATTTTGAAAACTACTTACCTACATATTGTTATTGAAAGGTCCAATGCTTGTCGGAAATGATATGAAACCAAATCAACTGATAATCAACACTTAACGGAAGTCATTGATAGGGGGTGGTGAAGGTAAAGATGAACTGATATGATAATGGATAATAACTAATAACGTGTTTTAAAGAAAATGAATTTAAAAACTAACAAAGAATTTGCATGTTTTTAGTTATATTGTGGCAATAGTAGATCCCTTTACAATTTACAAAACAATTTAGATTTATAGAATAAAAAATAAGCATATGTATTTTCTAATATATGGAGATAAGCTACTTTGAGCCTTTGTGGACTGCCTCGAAATTAAAAAAAAATCTTGACAAATGACACTTTATAAAATACTTAGATAGACAACCACCTTGCTCAATCCGAGGATTGGATTGTAGTATTGTGAAACAACAAAAACGTTTCTTAGGCTTTTTGACACCATTTTTTTAGCGTATGTGCGATATATATTTTAGTGATTCGATTTATTATTAGTTATGGACTCGCTCACCTTTAATTAAATTTAATTTTTTTCAAAATGGGAACATGTATGCATGCGAAGCTGTACACTTCTGTTTTTAAGATATGTTTTAAAAATTAGTGCCTTAGAACACGTTTTTAAAAGTATATACATTTTAAACACTTGCTAATTTTAAAACTACACATGTTTAATTAAATAATTCATGGTGTATCTTACTTAAAAATATATTAAAATGGGAAAGTCATAAAACTTTCAATTTAGGAAGAACTTAGATTTATGTATTAACATTTATTATATTGTTAGACCGGGAGACAAGGCCACAGGAGACCAAAGCATGGCCGGGCAGGGGGGGTCAGGGGAGGTCCGTAGATCCCCCTGGATTTTTTAAAATTACTTAAAATAAAACAATTCCCGTCTAAATCCTTGAATTTTACAATATCGCCCAAGGAATTTGAATGAATATGATTGTGATTTAGAAATTAAAGTTGTGGTATTTTTACTTGTGTTTTAAATTTAACTAATTCTGGACTAGTAAATTAACCTAAACTTTTTGACCCTCTTTACATTTTTTTCTGGCGTCGTCCCTGGACCAAAGGCGGATTTAGAAAATCCTTACGGGGGGGCGGTCTTAGGCAGGACAGCCGGGGGGGTTTGGGGGGTATTCGTATTGGAATACCCCCAAACATAGAGGGGGTCCGGGAGTCCGGGAGTCCGGGGGTCCCTCCGTCCAGGTTAGCCACCCGTCTGGCTCCACTTATAAATTGCAAATTAGGTAGGCCTACGCGCCTACGTATTATAGCGACCACATTATTTTTTACAATTAACTAATGCCTATCCAATGCAATAGGCAACATAAAAACGTTTCAATTAATAACTAACTAAGTACCGCAACAACAGTTACGTTTTGATATGTTTTCTTTGGGAGTAATCGCCTTGAAATTTTCTAGAAAATGGGACCACTTCAGTCCAGGTCCCGGGGTATAGAGCTGATTCTGCTCAGCCCTATTGACCCCTATGAACTTGCAGATCGCCTGCAACAAAAAAGAAGAAAAACCTCCCAAAAAATCAAAAATTCTTATCTACGTTTCGGTGGTAAGTCGGCCAAAAGTTTTATGACAAAACGTCATAAAAAGTAAAAAGCTTTTAGAATTTTTTAAAACAAAATGTCTTAAAAATTAGTTTAATTTTTTCTTTTAATTTAATCTTAACAACGGTGGCCGACTTGTCCCCGAAACGTAGACTAGAATTTTTGATTTTGTAGGGTTTTTTGAGAGGTTTTTCTTCTTTTTTGTTTCTGGCGATCTGCAAGTTCATCGGGGTCAATAAGGCTGAGCAGGCTCAGTTCGTTATATTCCGGGACCTGGACCGAAGTGGTCCCATTTTCTAGAAAATTTCAAGGCGAGTACTCTTACAGAAAACATATTAAAACGTGAATCCGCCACAAAACTATAGAACATTTTAACAGTTACGTTCTTCCATTTTATACTCTTTTTTTTTCAATTTTCCCTTTTTTTTGGCTGACGGGGGAGCCGATCGCCCCATTCGCTCCTCTCTGAATCCGCCATTGCAGGAGACGAGACTGGTCCCTCCCTGCCAAAGGAGAGATTTATTTCGTCTCGCATTCTCAGAACAAGACGAGATGATGGCTTATCTCGCCTCATACTGTCTCTCGGCAATCCTAATGTGTAGTTTAAAAAACGTGTCAAAGATCAAACCAAAAACAACATTTCGGTGGTCATGTTTCTTTCAGGCTCTATGCAAGATATGCATTTGGCAACAACTAAATAATTACCACCACTTAAGTACATAATACTGATATACTTTTTCTAATTTATAAAGAATAGTTGCTCTAGTATAAAGAATAAATAATAGTTAGTTACCTTTAATTAACAAACAAGTGATTAAAAAGGCAGTTCCGGGTAAAATTTGTGACGATAATTTTTTAATTTAATGTGTTGAACTTATTCGTGCACCTATTATCAACAACGCGTGCTAAAGAGCAGTCGGCACACGTTCCCACGGTCAAAAGGAAATGCTTTGGTGTTAGAAACCTAACATATGCGGGTTTAATGTTTCATAACTTATCTATTCAGTCGTACAATAGGTCTATTTGTTATTCAGAAATAGTGTACACTAATTTACCCTTTTTTTAAGTAGACGCTCTTATCGAATGTTTATTTTAGGACTAGGTGTATACAAAAACTGTAAACAATAAGTAAAGGAGGTAAAATCACGAAACGCAAATTTCGGGCAAAAAGCAAGTACTTGTAGTAACTTGTATTATACTAAGAAAGGTGCACAGTATTGAATTAAACAACTTCTGATACTGGGAAAAAGGGTTGGCGGCGGGGGGGTCATTTATTGGGGGGATGAAAAAAAATACTTACCAAATCGATAAATTATCGTTTTTTATCATAAAAACATGAAATACAACTTTTCATAAAAATGAACCCTTTTAAGTAATAGCGCAAGGAAAATGGTGATTTTTGGCACAAAAATGTTACATTGTTTAATTTTTTTTATTTAACCGAAAATGTATATATATATATATATATATATATATATATATATATATATATATATATATATATATATATATATATATATATATATATATATATATATATATATATATATATATATATATATATATATATATATATATATATATATATATATATATATATATATATATATATATATATATTAATATAATATTACCAAATAATTTTTAGTTGACAAATAAAACGATTTTTTTTATTGTACGATGAGTATAAAAGGAGATATGGCCTGGCAAAAATAGTTTCTTAACGAAAAATGAAGAGACCGGATCGTTTTGGCGTAAATATCAGAAAAATATTACTTCCACAAAAAAAAAAGATTACTATTATTTTGCAGGAAGACATGCTTGGGAAAATTTTGAGACCAAACAGAACCGTTTAAAAAAAGCAGAAAAAAAGTTATGGGCAAAATAAACTTTTTTCAATTTTTTTTCATGCTAATTCTTTAGCGCCATTTGGACTGTGTTGCTTGAAAAAAATAATCTTTTTGTAAAAAGTCAGAAACATGTCCCTAAATGTCCAGTTATTTTTAGCCCTATCGGATAATTATTTCTTATGTTTTGGACTGGTAAATGTGGCTGAAATCTTGTTTTTTGTAAGACATTTTTAGTTTTTGGCCAGTAGCGTGAAAAGTATTTATTTTAAACAGCCAAACTTTGTAGCCTTTATTCAGAGTTGTTTTTATTTTATTTTTTTTATCAATCTTTCATCTGTAAGGAAATTTGGCCGTTTAAAAGTGCATATTTTATGTTTGCAACGGTCAATTTTTTTTTCTGGTGAAATTGTATAAAATATAATATAATATTATAATATATATATATATATATATATATATATATATATATATATATATATATATATATATATATATATATATATATATATATATATATATATATATATATATATATATATATATATATATATATATAAGTAAGGACCACCGCCCCACGGAGTTTCACCCAAATTTTCGAATTTTTTGCAGGATGTATACAGGAGGTAGGGACCCATTTAAATTTATTTATTTATAAGGGTGATAAAAAAAGTATTAATCAAAAATTTTTTAAAGGGGACACCCCAAAATTTCTTATTAATTTTGAATTCTAAAATAAAGTTACGTTTCAATAGGTCCCTATATCCTAACCCTTACAAATTTCTATTTGTAGAACTTTAGTAAACAATTTTTTTTCGTAAATATTTAAACTGAATAATTTATAAATATATTAAACATACATTTATAAATTTAACATTTTTTATTAAAATATTAATTAAAAATATTTTCTAATATTATGAACGTTCTTGCAAATAACCTCTTATTTTAAATGAAACACCCTTGTATTTGACTATTTAAATTTGCAGAATTTATTAATATAGATTAGGGTTTGCCTATACCTAAACCGTTACTTTTAATTATTTCGAATTTTGTGTAGGGTGTGCATTTAACACGTATAGTATTACCATAATAAAATATTTTTAAACTAAGGAGGCTTTGACACAGAGACGATACGATTGTTATTACTATGTTATTACGTGTTAAATGCACGCCCCAAAAATTAAATTATTAAAAAGTACTGGTTTTAGGTATAGGCAAACGCTATATCAATGAATTGGTAATAAAATTCTGCATGATATTAAATAATCAAATACAGGGTGTTCCATTTGAAATAAGAGAGTTATTTGCAAAAGAACGTTCATAATATTAGAAGTAATTTTTTGACCACCCTGTATAATATTTTAATAAAATTGTTAAACCATATCGTAGTAATAGTATGCTTACTAAATATTGGCTATGGTTTTAATTTCTAGTTTAAATATTTACGATAAAAAATTGTTTTACTAAAGTTCTACAAAATCAGAAATTTGCAAATATTTCAAAAAAGGGGGGGGATTAGGTATAGGAACCTTTATTGAAACATGGCTTTATTTTTGCTCTAGAATTCAAAACCGATAAGAAATATAGGTGTCCCATTTAAAAAAAAATAACTTCGATATGGTACTTTTTTTTAAATCACCCTGTATAAATGCAAATATTTTTAAATGAAGGTCCTCACCGTCTGTATACATCCTGCAAAAGAATTTTCTAAAATTTTCATGGCTTTCGTATAAACTCTGTGGCGGTTGGGTGCCCCATATATATATATATATATATATATATTATATTATATATATATATATATATATATATATATATATATATATATATATATATATATATATATATATATATATATATATATATATATATATATATATATATATATATATATATATATATATATATATATATATATATATATATATATATATATATATATATATATATATATATATATATATATATATATATATATATATATATATTATTAATTTGTCATCACCTGACATTTCTGGGATAACCTAAGCTTTAAAATGGTTCATTGTTATTATTAGCCAAAAAAAAATTACGGCCAAAAATTATATATTTTTCCGCAATTACAAAAAAAAATTCGTTTTTATTTAATTTATGGGTAGTTTTCCCGGGGATGGGGGAAATAAATATCATAATAGTCAAAATACGATAAAATATTTGTAAAAAATTGATTAAAAACTAAAAGAATAATCTGAGGTCATGTTTTTTGTATTCTTTCTTATTATGGGGGTAATTTTAACCCCCTATTATAAGCCCTTATATCTCAATTTCAGTGCATAATAAAAAACAAATTCTTAATTATTATGAAAAAATGGCATTTATTTGATAATCTGAGCGGAAGTAAATAGTTTGGCCATTTTTTACAGCGTTTTGGACCAAATCCCAGTAACCAAACAAATTCCATATTTGACACTCTTCTTGACAACTTTCAAAAAATTTCAAGTTGATCTGATTTGCCCGAAATTACTGCTTCATTTTGCAAAAAAATGTACCTTCTTTCCTGTACTAAAAAGGTGTAAACTATTTCTGAATAACAAACATACCTAATATACTTATTTAATAGACACTTCTCACAACCTGTTTCTAAATTTAATCGTGCTTGCGGTTGCGCCATCTCGCGGTAGTTTTAGAAACTTGAAAATAATTTCCAGCTATTTCTCTTGGCCATTTTTTTTTTAACAATTTGCGATACAGAGTTTCCAAGATACCGGCTTCCTTTCTTATTTGGACATTCGGTACATTAGTTTCAGGAACATTCTGTATAAATCGGTAAAATCCAATTCAATATCGCTATTGCGAATTAGCAAACTCAGCGTAAGAACTAAAAACTGCAATAAATCAAGCCATCTCAGGCTAGGAATGGCATTAGGATGTTGGATGTAAAAGTAAAGCGAAGGACAAAACTCTTATTTGAAAAATTGATTTAAGTACAGAATTCAATAGTTTTAAAGATATTTAAATAGGATAAAAATAGCATATGCGTCTTTTTACAACATTTTAAAGGCCGCATAGGCCATTATCCTAAAATATACCCTATAAACGACTTACTTATTTCTGCACTTAAATTTTAACTACAAACGTACAAACTCTTACTAATTACCAATTCAAACGCTATAATTCTGTACTTTACTTCACAAAACATGCTACTGAACAGAGCTGTCGCAATTACTTTTAAAAAGTAATTCAATTACAATTACCAATTACTCTTCTATAAGTAGTAGTAAATTACGATTACCAATTACTAGCATGTTTGTTCAAAGTAATTTAATTATTAATTAAAACTAAAAGTAATTGAATATTTTAGCAATTACTTTATTTAAATTACCACACATATTAAACACGATACACTAAACAAATAAAATATTTATACTAATATGCATGATACGCGCACGTCACACTATTCAAACTGCTTTTTCGGCAAGTTCAACATTAAATGACTCTAAAATAAAAATTTATTTTTTATCCTATCTTTAACATTAAAATAAAAAGTATAAAAACGGAGGCGGTAAGCATCAATCGAAAATACTAAATTGGCGCGTTCCCCGGATTCAAAGTGGCCCGCCGTGTATCAAGGTGCTCTTTCTGGCTGGCCAAAATTCCGGCAGTTTTTTCATAAAGAAAGGAAATTGAATTTTTTTGGAGTAATTCAATTATTTGTTAGGCAATTGAATTAATTTCTACGTAATTCAATTACTTTATAAGTAATCGAATTACTTTCTGAGTCATTAAATTACTTCTGATTCGTAAAAATCAATATGCAATTACGATTAAATTATTCTATTAATTGATAATCCAAATACAGTTACCTTTCCGGAAAGTAATTAAATAAAAGTAATCCAATTACTAAGAACTAATTGAATACAATTTTTGAATTATTTTAATTCAATCACCGACAGCTCTGCTACTGAAGACCTTTTTTCTCTTCCATCGGTTAAAAAAAGTATGCAATTTTACACGATTTTTATAGAATTAATAAAACGGGAAAGGAAACACGAGTTTCCTTGTGAATGTATGTTTTTCAAACACCTTAACTTAAGGAATATTATGGTAATTACACGGTATTAAACCCGCATATGCCTGATTTCCAACACTGATGGCATTTCCTCTGGGCCGTGGGAACGTGCTCGGTCTGCTGGGTTAGCACGCGTTGTTGATAATTATTTTAATAACAAAAAGTGAATTAATAATTCTGTGGGAAAAGACTTTTTTTAAAAATCTTTGTGTACTAAATGTATGTATCTTTTTGTTCTTATATGACATAAAGAGAGATTTTAGGTAGTAGGAGTACAAATGTATATACAAATCGTTGCAGTAGTAAACAGTACCCTCAGTAATGGGCAGTAATATAATAGTTTAAAAATATACAATATATGAGTTAGGTCACTTGCATAAAAACCTTTGATGTTTTGGCTTTAAAGACACCGTGCGGCGGGTCCGCCGATCGCGAACCGACAAAAAAGTTTTAGGGGATATTTGTGTAAACGATACCAATTTATTTAAGCGTTTCCTCTTATCGGAATTGTCGGGGAACGTGGAGTAGATTTTTCATTGTTTGAATGATTATTACGATAATAGAAGCATAATGTTAATAATATTTTTTTATGGTCACCAAAGTCTCTGTAAATAAATGCTAAAGTTTTTGTCTCTATCAATCCTATTAATAATTATCTTTAGAACTACAAATCGGGGTAGATATCTACCCCAATTTGTAGTTCTAGAGATAATATAAATTTAAGTTATGTAAATATTCAGTAATGAAATCAGAAATCGTGTTTTTTTCAACATCTGTAATTTTTTTTTTTCATATTTATGAGAGACAAATAATTTTTGAAAACAATATTTTATGGATATTTATTTGATTTTTTCCATTGGCGCCATTTAAAATAGATTAAAAAAAATTAACGTTACCGGTCAAAATATTGCTTTACTTAAAATATTTATAAATATTTCTTTTTAATTTCTATTCCTTAAAAATATTCCGTTATTCTCCGACCGTTACTATTACAATGTGTAAGGAAAATATTAAGGCACAAAACCCTAAAACCCCTCTAACCCCCACAAAATCACCCTTAAAATTCTCCAAATTCCTGGTGACCTGATTTTGGAGGGGTTAGGTGGGTTTTTGGGTTTTGTGACTGTGGTTACTTTTGATCAGCGTGTTAAAAACTATTACTTTGCAAAGTTTGAAAACAATTGGCCGAAAAAATGCGGGGTCCCTTAAAATGCATTCATCTCGAAAACAGTTGCTCCTAGAGACTTAAATAAGGTATACATTTTTGACGCAGAGGGAATTATAGTTTTTTTACTAAACAGGTCAATATACGCCATCTTAAACAAGCCCTCTACCAGCAACATCAAAGGTATGGACGAATTTAAATTTCTCGCTTTAAAGAACCCCTAAATCCTCAATTTCGAACCGCTATGTCATTTAGTTACGAAATTATTACGAAAAAACAAAAACAAAACTAAAAGTTTGACACCCTGTATCTTAGTTTTATCAACTTCGGGATAAAGCAAGTTTACGTTAATTGCATTATTTCGACCTAAGGAATCTGCTGCCGCTCTGTGTCCCATTACTTCTGGGACACCCTGTATACCATTAGCTATTGGGCTCTAGGGAACGAATATTTTGGTAAAGAAAATTTTCGGTTTGAAATTTAAAAACAAAAATTGATTTGCTCCCAGAGAAAAATCTAAGTTTTAAAAGCGAATCTTGTTTTTGTATTTTTTTAGAGAATTTGATCAAATTTATAGTAAATTTTGCAAAATTAGTCGTCAAATTTTGCAAAATTATCTATGTTTAAGAAAAAACCAAAAACATTTTTTTGCTCAACAATTTTCTTATGCGAATATTTCAGATGCCTCTAATTTCAAGAAAAATACAGATATTTTTTGCAAAATTTAGGATTTGACGACAAAATTTGATCAAATTCAAGAAAAAAATACAAATAAAGAATTCGCTTTTGAATCTTAGATTTTTCCATAGACGCGCTGAAAAAAGTGAACTTTTTGTTGCAAATTACCAAAGTATTCCCCCTAAGGCCAATAGCATCTGGTATATGTTTGGTCTGGGTCAAATGTCTTACGTTTAAGAATAATAAAATTTTAAAAATCCTAGGCTGCCACTGGGTAACGGTAACATTTGCAAACCATTTATGAAGGTTTTTTATTATCTTGGGACGCTCCACAAAGGCTAAAGGGTAATTTTATAACACGGGACTTAAAAACATGGATCTTTGGAAGAAAAGAAAACATCTCTAGTGGTTGTAGGTTTCACACCCTAGACATTATAGAATTGAAGGAACCAACAAAGTTGCGTCAAAGTGGCACTTCATGTTACTCCTCCATGAGGAGACGCTAGGAATGGAACAGTATTATAGAGAGGAATATAGCTGAGTACACGTATTAAAAATAAGGAACATGCAGAATACTCAGTATTAACGTGTATATTACCACGTTAATACTGAGTATTTTGCATTTTTCTAACAGTACTTTTTTTAATTTTGAACAAGTACACACTCAGTAATATAAGCTTATAATATATACATGATATTGCAGATTTAACACCAATTGTATTTGCAACATAAGTAGGCTTGAAAACAAATGTTACAAATACAACAAATTAATGTGAAATGACAAAGCATTTTAGAATTGTTTTACCTTAATTTGTTTCAACTAGAAAAATAGATTTACACACTAAGAGTATCTGAGGAATCTCAATTTTTTAACTTTTTTTGGTTTTAAATGTGAAAAAACATACAAAAATTATAAATTATCGAATCGGATAGTCACGTTATACTTAGAAAACTCATTATAAAGCAAAAAGTTGAGATTTGTAACTTAACTAAGAAAAATTACCAACAAAATGTCTTTTTTGATTTTTTCAAAATTTTTATCTTAAAGTTTGCACTTTGACTTAGAATTAAATTCTTAACAGCTTTTTAAAATAACCTTTTTTTGATATCATACCAACTAACCACTCGTTTTAATATTTTAATTTAATTTTAATAATTATTTCTCCAACTAGCGCCCATAAGCCGAATGTCAATATCGATATTTAGGTTATTAGTCCAGGAAACGAACAATTTGCCTCTCAATTTTTTCAAAATGCATAGAATGACTTGAAATTTTGACAAAAGGTAGGGAATAGTCCAAGGATCAAAATCTATATCATGCCGAAGGGTGCCTTTACCTTGGGAGTGATGCCAAACCATCTCGAGGGTGGATTTTTTTTATATTTTTCGAATTATTCGCAAACGAAAGTCGGAGTTTTTCGTCGTTAAAATCAACGTTTTTAATCGTTTTTTCGAAATAATTTGATAAGTATGCATTTTATTAAAAAACTGTAAATAACAAAATTGTAGCTTTGAGAAAAAAGAATAAAATGGTTTTTGTAATTGCTGTGGGACCAACACAAACCGTGGTTTGTTAAAGTTTAGCTGTTATTCATCAAACACAAAATTTCAGAGATTCAAAGGAAAACAACGCAAAATTGAGTGAGTTATGGTAAAAATAAGGTTAAACCAAAATTTTTTGAGTGCAAAAATCTTCGAAAACAACCCCCTAACTACCACCCTAATTAAAATGAGTCGTAGCCTTTTTTAATTCTCTTTATCTATGTATCATAAATACATTGTAAAATTTTAACTGATTTAAATTAATTAATTTTGAAAAAAATGCATCATGAAAGTCACATTTTAGAATTTTAATAAAAAATTACCTTTTCTTTTAAATAACTCAAAACATTACTACAGTATCA
Source organism: Listronotus oregonensis (assembly GCA_019359885.1). Taxonomy (NCBI): domain Eukaryota; kingdom Metazoa; phylum Arthropoda; class Insecta; order Coleoptera; family Curculionidae; genus Listronotus; species Listronotus oregonensis. The sequence continues at coordinate 11,493 of JAHBCN010006032.1, read as the reverse complement.
AATTGTAGCTTTTTAAATAAAAGACATTTTGCTTTTTTAAAATTTACTGTATGACAGAAATTAAGTGAGATATAAACGTTTAAAACGCGTCTGTATAGACGATTACTACCTTGTTTCAGCCCTTTTAACTCACCCCTTTAAAAAAGTAAGTGTTTTACACAGTTTTAATATATGGAACCTCATAGCTCTTGAAAAAACCAACAAAATGGTTTTCTAAAGAACTTTTTATCATAAAAACTGAAGGAGTTAAATTAAAAAAAAAAACAATTTTTGTAGCATTTTAAAAGCGATTCGATGCATTTTTTTTAAAAATCAGCGGTTTTGTACAATTTTTGCCATTGTAATACTGTAAGGGGTAAATTTTTAAGGATTAAAAATATTTAAAAATTAAATTAGTAATACTTTTGAGGTCTTAGATTTTTTAATTATAACTCTGTGACAATATGTTTATTTTTCTAGAGTAAACATTTTTTTAATAAATCATAATAAAGATTGATTTTCAAGGTTGAAAAATATTAAATACTTATTTTTCAATTTATATGAGCCTAATTTTATGTGACTTAGGCTTTAATATAAAAGTTTTAAAAGTTTTTGCAATAAAGGGTAGTTTTTACCCCTAAAAAATAAAAAGCGACCTTTAGCATAATGGAGATTTTGAAGAGGAGGGTAAGTTAAGCTCAATCATGGGGGTTGATTTTAAAGGGCTAAAATATTTCAAATAATGTTTTAAAGAAACAAAATACTACTTTTTTAACTTACTTAAGTCAAATTTTACTCAACTTAAGCTTTAATGTATAGCTTTATAGGTTTTAGTAATAAAGGGTAGTTTTCACCCTAAAAAACGGCATAATATAGATTTTGAAGAGGAGGGTAAGTTAAGCTTAATTGCGAGATTTTGCACTTTTTCTAGCTTCGTTTTCTGGATTATATTGGATAAGCAGGGAAGATTGCCGAAAAAAGTTTTTTAATAGTGTCAAGGAAAAAATTCCAGGTGTCAAACTTTTTGATTTTCACTGTATATACCTACCTAATGGTACAACTTCTGTATATAAGTACATTATGCGACGAACAGAAACGTGTGATAGAGAGCTTATTATACCTACTTTATATAATAAAACACAAATGGAAAATAATTATATAAAAAGTGCTACCACAAATCAGGTTTAACTTTCTTTTGAATATTTAGGATCCATTAAATGTTTGTAAGTTTATTCTTTTTATGAAATTGTTATATTATTTTTAAAATATAAATCTTTCTAAAGTATAGTCTATAATGAAATAATATATTTATTATTGATTTTTACGTTATTTATTTTTAATCAGTCGCAGCCAAAATTATGCAAAATACTAGTGATTAGTAAAAATCTAATACAAAACATATTTTTAAGAGATTATATGAACAAAACAATTTCTATTTTTGTATAATTCCACTAAAAAAAATGCTGCCTTGTTTAGGCAAGTTTGACGTAATCAATATTTTCATCAGTCATCAGTGATTAGTAAAAATTCCATACAAAACATAGTATTAATATAATTTTTAAAAAATCATTATTCATTTTTGTTTTATTCCACCACAAATAAATGCTGTCTAAGCAAGTTTGTTGTCATTATTTTTTTTATATTTTGGTATTTAGGTTTCTTTTAATTTATTGTTATCTTAATTATTATTTATATTTTTAAATTTGTTAACTAAGAAATCATCCTAGAACCACTTAAGGATATCCCTTATCTTTGACCATTATATTGTTAACCCTCCTCAGTATTTACTAACTCTCAGACCAGGTTTCAGTTTTATTGCCTTTCTGTCTACGTACACCAGATATAATAAGGACAACCTAAAGCCACAATTCTTTGGATTATAATGCCTTCAGTACCTGGGGTTGTACATTTCGTAGGTTTTTATCTTTTGAATAACACACTGTTTCAACGATGCCCAAGTACCGAAACATACAGTTATTGCATTTCACGGCACCTTTTAGACAACTCGATTGTGTTACAAAGAATTTATTTTTGCTACCCTACACTCTTTAAAATCATTTAACTATGTTACTAACCTAATACAGGTAAATTTTATATTTAATTTGTATTAGAAACAAATCTTGTTCTCATGTAACCCTCATTAAATTTTATAATGCCTTACTAGTTATTTAAAATTGATGTGGTGCATTTGTAAGGAAATATTTTCGGTTTACAACCAAAATTGCTGTCATTACTTTTATTATTTAATGTCTTTTGTATACTTATATTACAAATGCATCAAATAAAACCATTTGCAACTTAAAATTGCAAGAAAATGAGATTTTAGGACATGTCTAACAAGAAAAATATAAAAAGGGTGGATAATTATCATATACATTATTGAACATTTCCTGAAAAATTGGATTTTTTTGCAATTTATAAAGTTGCATATGATTTTATATATTTTAGGGGATGATTGCACCCCCATAGTCCATGGTGGTGGGTTTACAACCTTCTTAGGAATAAAGATGTATTATTTTATTTTTTCAAGGTCCATTTGAAAGAAAAAGCGCAGTGAGAAAAAATTTTAATACCACTACTATTTTCGCAATTCTTCAGATTTGGCGACTTCAGGAGTTATTTTTGAAAATTTTTAAAAAACAAAAAACAATGCTCTTCCCATTTTTTTGCGACGGGTAATTTGGTATAAAATACATATTTGTATGTCTTTTCCTTATCTCTCATTAGGTGTGAAAATACAGGCAGTTTTGCGGTCTTTCTAGTAAAGGTATTCAATGTCTGGTAGGGTTGACTTGGTTGCAATACTGTTTTATTATGTCTGAAAGTTTTCGATTTATTTCTAAAAAATGGAGCAAATGAGATATGAATTTTTGAATTTAACATAATAAAGTTTAGAATTTGATCGTATATTTTCGCTTTATTTATAAAAAAAATAGAAAATCTTTACACGATCTATTAGACCATTTAATTGCCTTTTAAAGGGTTTTCTACGACACTTAGAAATAAGTAAAAAGCACGTTTATAAAAAATGTATTGCCAAAAAATTCAAGTAGAAGGATGCGGCTATAGTGTTATTTCTCTCCCTAATGAAATCTACAAGGTTTTTCTAATTTTTTTTATAAATAAAGCGAAAATTTGCGATCAAATTCGACGCTTGTAAGGTAAAATTTAAAAGTTCGTATCTCCGAAGTAAATTACTCCAGCCACTTGGATATAGTACAAACACTCAGCTTTAAGCGAACATTGAACCAACATTTTAGCTTTAATAGTTTTTTCGTAATTAATATCTTAAGAAAAAAAAAATGTCGGGGGTAATACCACGAGTGCTTAAAAATTACCGATAATTTTCATGAAAGCTGGTTATTTATAGTTCTGAGTTACAAAAACGAGAGTGGAATTTGTATAACAAGCTTAAATGAAAATTATCTGAATTATTCTATGCACAAAGCAATATTAGGAAATATTTTTAGAATGGAGAAAATGAGAGTGTTATACTACTAAAATGTTTTTGTCATACAATTTTTTCAATTTCATGTAACATAATTAAAGTATAACCAGTCGTTTTTTTTTAATGACTTTATCTATTTCTTCATCATTGTACATGACTAAAATCGACTCATTTTGACTGATTTTGACGTTTCTTATTGACAATACAAAACAAACAGGTTCGATTGTTCTGTGTTTGTAAGTAAGTAGAAATACCACCCGCCGCACACAGGCGAAAATCGGGAAAAACCGGCCATAAATAGTAGTGATACTGATATGAATCACCGACATGCTTTTAATCGTAAGAAAATGTTAAAACTAAGATAACACGTTCATTTAAACATTTTTAAAGCCCCCCTTAGGTTCATTTATTGCATTACATAAGCTGTGTAAGTACCTTTCCTTAGAAAAAATAAAACTCTATGAAAAATGTTACTATTATTAGACTGTTATTATTTAACAATTTAAGCAGTTAAGAGTTTAAAATTCATAATAAGAGTGTTTATTTCGGCTCAGGTGAAGTTGGATTGAGGCACTTAACAGAGAGAGAGAGGTAAACCATTTTAACAGAATTGTAGGATTGAGATAGTTAATCCTGCATTTTTTCAAATTGACTTGCCTTTGTCACTGTTGAGTGCCTCAATCCGACTTCAATCTGCGCTGAAATAAACGCTTTTTGACTTAAATTTTGAAATAAAATCCAAATGACAAGACTTTTGATATACCTGAGGTTAATAAAACTGCTTATTATAAATTAAATAAAGTTGTGATTTGTTTGTTTTGTTCTATCTAATTTTATAACTAACTTTTGTGTGTAAAAATAAGAGCAATTTAAAATACATGTTAAGGTAATATATTTAAGTATGTAAAGTATATACAGACCTCGCTTAACAATAACTTTGTAAATAATAATAAAAATAACCTATCTTAATAATTAAAATCAAATAATATCTTCACTATCACTTTCATTAGCAGAAACTGTTGGTTCATCAAAAAATGTCAAAACTTTTGAAGGTACTGTTTAAGCTTTTTAGCAGATGATTTTTTCATATTGGAGATTAAAGGATCAGAAGATATATAAAGATTACAAAATATATCCTCCATGTTTGTTTTCTTGAAAACTTCCGTGCATGAAATTCTCTGAATCTTTTAATACAGGGTGGCCGTCCATATTTTTACCCATTTTGATCGCGAATAACTTTTTAACAAATAAAGATATCAAGATGCGGTTTCGCAAATATACTTATATTTCTTTAAAGTTTATTCTCGTATCTTTACCATTTTATGTGACATTCCATTAGCTCAAAAAACAAAATGGCCGATTTTCCGATATAGGACAACTTTGTTATTTTAAATGGAACACCCTGTATATGTTTCAATATTTGTAAAATTTAATCTTTCCCTTTAAAATGTAACACAAGCTATGGTTATCTTAAAAAATAACGCATTTATTGACCTCCAAAAGTGTGTATGTCAAATAGGAATATTATTTTAAAAGGATTTTGAAAGAACGCCTGTGGAAACAAAGTTATCTCGTTTCCATAACAGCAACAAACCTCATTGTCAGCCATTGTTGGTCATTTTTTGACAAGTTATTTTAATTAGGAAGCGCAAAATGTTCTCGTTAAGCGAAAAAGGAAAGAAATGTGTTATTATGTTTGCCGAAACCAAATCAGTAAAAAAAACCCAACGAAAGATTTAGGAAACATGTTTTAATAAAGCTCTACCCACAAAAAATTCAATTAAAAATCTGGTACAGAAAATTCTGGATACAGGATCTTTAGCCCCGTAAAAGAAATTAATGAAACAATGAGAATTTGCTCAAATAAAACGTTACAAATTCTGGAGATAACTCAGGAAGATCCAACATTGTCAACAAGAAAAATCTCAAGTTCAGTCCATATTCCTAAAACTACAGTACAAGAAATCATGAAAAGAACTTAAATTAAAGCCATACAAAATTCAAATGTTACAGAAATAAAAGAAACTGATTTTCCTAAGGGGTGGAATTTTGCCAGAAGAATTCAAAAATTTAGTAAGGAACAATATACATTTTTGGATAGACTAATAATGTCCAGACAGAAACCACATTTCACCTCAATAGAAAAGAGTAAATAAGCATAACTGCAGGTTTTTGGGCAACAAAATCCTCGACAATATAACGAACACGTTAGAGATTCGCCAAAGTCACAGTCTGGTGTGGTATGTCAAAGCAAAAAATTTATGGGCCATTTTTTTTCATGAGAACCAGCTGCAACACCCTCTTGGACTTACGTTGATATGCTGGAAATATTTTTTATCCCCAATTGCAAGAAGAAAATCTATTGAATTTCGTTTATTTTCAACAAGATGGGGCTACACCACATTATGCTAACATTACAGGATTCACTGACCAACGTTTTTGGAAACCGGTGGATTGGAAGAGGAGGCCCTATTTCCTGGCCACCTCGTTCACCAGATTTGACTGTTCCAGATTTCTTTCTGTGGGGATATGTGAAAAGAGGTGTTATAGTCCACTTCCCCAAAATTTAGAGCAATTAAAAATTAATATCCGAAACATAATAGAAAATATTCTAGAAGAATTTTAGTCAATAGTTTTAATAAGTTTTCAATTTAAATAAGTGCGTCGAAGTCGGCGGAAGGCATTTTCAACATTTACAGTAGTTTTAAAAAGTAATGTAGTATTGGAACTTATTATTTTGTGAATAACCTAAACCTTTGGCGATCTTTTTTTTTTTTTTGTAACATATGAAGCAAATTTTAATTGATAAATAATATTGTTGGTCGACATGCAGTCAATTTTTCGAAGGTCAATAAATACGTTGTTTTTTGAAGTAACCATAGCTTGTGTTACATTTTTTTAAAGGGAAAGATTAAATTTTGAAAATATAGAAACATAAACAGGGTGTTCCATTTAAAATAACATAGTTGTCCTATAATGGAAAATCGGCCATTTTGTTTTTGAGCTAATGGAATGTCACAATAAAATCGTGAAGGTACGAGAATAAACTTTAAAGAAATATAAGTGCATCTGCAAAAACCGCATCTTGATACCTTTATTTGTTCAAAGTTATTCTCGATTAAAGATGGAGTCAAAATATGGCCGGCCACCCTGTATTTTTGTTCTGCTTGATTCCTGGGCTTCCTCGCCAAGTTTCCCAATTGGAACCATAAAAATATGATATTATATCAGAACTGTGCATTAAGATTTTATGGACGGAAGTTGGCATATTGTACCACGGATACAATTCTACAAAATTTTCTGGCCGTCTCATGACAGTAGTCCTTAAAACTATCAATTTTTTATATAGAAAACCACTAGGGTGTTAATAAAATTACTCTGAATCCTAAATATCAAATCTTGATCAATGCCTGTAATTTCCGAAGATTTAGCAGCATTCTCAAAAAAACAGCGAGCAGTGTTGCTCAAAATTGAGACCGTAGCTTGAAGAATTGAATGTTAATTCTAAAAACTACATTATGATTGTTAAAACTGTTTCTTTAATTCTTAGCTCAATGTAATTAAAACAATATTATATTTTGGTTCCGCCCTTGGAAATTGGTCGCCATATTGAATTTTAAACCCATATGGCAATTTTTTTTATTTCTATATTTAATTTTCTATAAAATAATGTTTTATTTTATAAAAATTGATTTATTCTTTAAGTTAGTTGGAAAATTATTTATTGCGTTTGGGACCTACATTTTATACGAATTTGGACCCAGACCATAAATCTTTAAAAATATTTTCCCGTCAAGATCATAAATTATCGCAGCAACTTAAGATGGGATCTTACAAAGGGTTATTAAACAATAGTTTAAAGCTAATTTAAATGCAGATGCAGGGAAATCATACTTTTACTTTAGCAAAAAGTGAAAAATTGAAATTAAAAAAAAATAATTGTTAACTTTTCAGAACACCCGAAACAAAAAACGTAAAGAAATATTTTAAATAAATATTATTTTTAATATTCTACTTACCACCAGCAATAGGCTCCATAGTTACTTTACAAAATTTTCACCCACACATTGCCGAAAAACTGAATATAAATTACTAATTTTCCCAGGCGCTTTTGAATCACAATGAAATAGTCTCCACGAACATCAGCTTTCAACTAAAATATTTCTGCAAGTGACAAGACTAAAAATAAAAATTTGATTGTTTATTATACCCAGGTATTTAACTAGATAATGAAATTATACTCAGAATAGGCCTTAATTGCGAAGTTGGTATTTCCGATTTATGGCCGGGTTTTCCCCAATTTCGCTTGTGTGCGCCGTCAGAGAGGTGGTTTGGTAAAAAATATCATGAATGAAATTGCCATAAAAGCAACAACTTAAATAAAACAAGAAAAATATTTTGCCTAATTTTTTTTTTCTTGAATGATATTCGATAAGACTATTTCACGAGAAAACGAGCCAAATTTTAGCTAGAAACACAGTGTTTATTGTCAAACTCATCAGACTGACAATAGGTTTTTAAAAATTTATTGCCAAAAAAATTGAGATTTCTTATATCCCATCAAATTCAAGTAGAAGGATGCGGCTATAGTGTTATTTCAATAGGGGTCAATAGGGCTGGACAGGGTCAGCCCGTATACCCCGGGACCCGGACCGAAGGGTTTTATTTTCCAAAAAGTAGTAAGGCGAGTATCCCAAATAAAACAAACTGAGATAGGTTTTTTCTTTAACCTAACAAAATTTTGCCACTGAGAAACCATCAACTTGTGCAGGTAAGAGTTTTGCCAGTAGAAAACAGGTGGTTGCGACATTTTGCCAGTGTAAAACACTCTAGTAATATAGTAAAAAATAATGTATAAAAAAGTGCAATTTTTTTTTGAAAAAATCGAAAAGTTTAGGCTTGACAAACAATTTTGCAACCGCGTCAATCCTGCCAGACATCGATTTTTTAAATTAACTCTTATTAAATTATCCATACACAAAATTGTAGATTCCCTATAAACATTGAATAATGGAAAATCAATGGCCCAATATACTTTTTCATTTAATTATTTAATTTTCCCATTGCCACAATATATGTTTGTGCCAACATCGGCTAATTGCTTTTTGGCACACCGGCCATCGACACTTATCAGTCAGTTTGCCAATACGGGCCCCTTTATGATATATTTATGAACCCCCACTGTTGAAAAACTATTGGGGTGTTAACATTAGTAACTAATATTTACCGATGTTTCATTTAGGGCCACTGTTGGAAAATCTTTGGGACACAAATGAAATAACAATGTAAAAATTTTGTTTTTTATTAAAAAAATATGAATACATAAAAAACTATAATATATTGCCTTGACACAAAAGACAAAGAGGCATTTAAAAAGCAATGTGGTTTGCAGATAATTTAAAATGTCATAAGATAGTCTAACTAAAAAAAACGGGAAACAAAGTCAGAATTAACATAACAGCCAATAATAATAAAAATAAATAATAACAAAGATTCAAAAACTATAAAATATCACCATAATATACTTTTCATTTGCCAAAACACCAAAAAAAAAAACACAAAAACTGCCGAAAAACGGTCCAAACTTTCCGATCACGTCATCCCTAATATTTACAAAAATTACCAAGCTTCTGAAAAGTTAGGTTATGGTGGCACGCTTCACTTTTAGTTGTCGATGGTTAGGCAAGGGCCAAAAGGGGGCAAACACGATCTAACGTACGCTGAGTAACGAATAAATGCAGTGGGCCAATGCTTAATTAATAACGTTGGATTTGTAACACAGTTAAATTAATAGGTCACTGTGGATATAACATTATGTCTTTTTTCTATCGAACCATTAACTGAGGATTAATATCGGGCCAACGAATGGTGATAGACACAGTCAATTAAAAGACGCTGACATTAGTGGGCCATCACAGTACCTTTAGAAAATCGACAAACGCTGTTTATAGGGTTTGTACTTCTTGAGTTATTCAAGATGGCTGCCAGCTCTTAGACTATAATAATTCTTACATAATTCTGATCTAAATTATTACGATTGTCACATGGTCACTTTCTTTGGATGTAGGAAATTTAGCTGGTCGTCTAATAATTTATATAGCTCAGGGCTCTGAAACTGCAAAAAGCAGAAGATTTAAAACTACTTTAATTTTTAACCAGAAGGGTATAATAATTCTAAAGTCAAAAATATAATAATTCTAAAGTAAAAAATGTTGGCGTTTTAAGACCCTAACAAGTGTAATAGGACGAAAGGAAAGACAACTTTATTTATGCTGTACCCCCCTACATTAACCGTTCTCTATGGATGGCATATGTATCCATCCAGCCCGCATATGTCAGGTATTTACCATAACTGATCTCCCTAGGATCGTGGGAACGTGTGCTAAGCACGCGTTACAGCCCTTTATTTTAACATTTTTTGTTCTCAGTCAAGTTTTTGTAGTTTTTTATGTAAAGGGGAAAGTCAGTCGGTGATAGATTCCGAATAATACCAGGTGGTGCATTAGTACATATAAAGAAGTTCAATGTTTTCGTAGATATGACTTACAACTAGAAACAAAGTTTTTGGGTGCTGCTTTCTTGTTCTTGATATTAGTAAAAATATGTTGTAGGTTGTTCGTAGGCAATGCTTGTCTCATTTTTAAAGATACTTTCACCAAAAAGAATTTCGTATTTATTTTCAGTAACAACATAATTCTTTTAATTTAAATGAGAAATTTGCGATTTTGATCGAAAAATGGAAAAAGGCAACAATAAATACCTGAAATTCCAAATCACAATACATCAACATGCTGTCAAAATCTAGCGTTTACTACTACTTTTAATACATTGCATTTTTACCACTTACGTAAAAAAGGTTTTATTATTAAAAATCTTTCTTCCATGGAATATCTATTACCAAAAATAAATACAAAAAACTTTTTATTGAGATTAATCGAAAAAAATAAGACCCTTTAAAAAACAAATCAAATTAAATGTGCTCTATTAATAGGCTACTGATTATGTATAGTCTGTCTCAAAGTATACCGTGTTAGCTCTTGCCTTCATTTATGATCGGTAGGTATTAAAGGACAGAACATTAGGGACGACTTTAATAATGTAAAGATTTATAATTGATTGTTTATTTGGTAAGTATAATGTTAAAATTACATTAAGAAATTAAATAAATGCAAAGTTTTAATAAATTTATAATTGCATTATCTATACATAATTACATTTTTAATCTAAATATCTAAATCTAATTGTGTTTTATATCAAGTCATCATTGAGAATAACTACAATAGGATTTATGTTGTTTTGGATAGAAATGTAAGAGTCCTCAATTTTATAATGTGCTATAGTGAATTTTTCCAGCTCTCAACTGGTATGTTGGTAATTACATTTTTTATCAAATTTATAACACTAGGACTTAAAGTAGGTGTAACATTTTCTGCTCAATCTTTGATTTTACTTGGTTCCACAAATGCTCTATGGGGTTAAAACATACAGTGATACGGAGGAAGCCGTAAGACAGTATGCCCAGCCTGTTCAACCAAATTATCACAACATATTGTTTTTTAATTGCATATGAATTTAGAACTTTCAAAAAATGCGTTTTTTTTTAACTGAATTCAAAAAAAATATCATTTTTTTAACAAATATTCCTGGTTAGTTTTTGAACTTGATAAAGCTGGTGCTTTGTGTAGCAGCTGTGGTAGCTTGGGTTTTCCATGACAATAACACTGTTGTTTGGAATATTTTTTAAAAGAAAAATTTTGAAACTAGTTTTAAAAGTTCTACACTTGTATTCTCATGCTAATCCAAGCTAGAATCCTTAATATTCTTTGGACAACAGCAACAGTTTGGGACAAATCCGTTTTCTGAACCAGCGTGTATTATGGTAATGCGTTTTCCTTTATTTAAAGGTGATTTCGTCGACAGTTATGACCAATCAACCCATCCTTTGAATACTGTGTCGTGGTATCGAACCAGTTTCATCAAGGTAAATTATGGATCTGTTTTCTAACCTATATCTTTTATTCTTGAAGGTAATTAAATCTCCAAGTGCGTAATCTGTGCGATTCCAT
>JAHBCN010006031.1:0-51235 GCA_019359885.1 Listronotus oregonensis | reverse complement strand
CCATTGTAGGAAGACCTGAGTGGGCAATGTTACAACGATTATAGTCGAGTCGGGCCGACACCTTGAATACCTGTCGGGTCTGTCAGACTTGGCGCCACCTCCGGAAGGTTAAAAACAAAAACAAATCCACTGATCTCAAACTTATAAATTGTAATACCTAAAGAAAGATAAGAAGAAAGTAATAGATGGTTTTGGTTTAAATTTTTTATACCTTTACGTGAGGTGTCAGAAAAAATATTTTTAGAATAAAATTTATTAAATAGCTTAATTGGATCTAAATTCCAGAATCAAAAGTTGCACCGAAGTTGATACAGCAACTTTTTATTTCGGGACAGTCCACAAATGCTTAAAAAAGGAAGAAAGATGGAAGTCCGGGGCCTCTTTAGATGGACTATAAAGTGATTCATCAGAATACACTCCCTGTCGATGTACTTGTGCTGCTAAAGAAAAAAATGGATTAGCTAACTCCTCGCAGCAGAAGCTGTAAAAATACCTTTAAAAGAGCGATGGATCCTTTACAATTTGTTAATGAGCAAAAGACGAATGTTCTCTTCTAAGAGTGGGACCATTATTAAGGCGAACGGCATTTCTTTGAATGGATTCAAGAATGCAAATAATTGTGGGAGACGCCATTTCCTACCCATGAAAGCAGTATTTCACGCAAGGTCTGATTTCGGATACATACAAAGTATACAGATTAGAAGAAATAAAATACTTTCTGTTAATTTTGAAATTAACCAGATTAACTTATTTTTTTTACTAATGCCTACATGTTCTAATAGAAAACTTTTATTGGATAACAGTCTCCCTAAAAAACAACATTTAAAAAGTGAATGAAAAAAGCACTGACTCTTAAGAAATTTGTAAATAATGGATACTAAAAGCATAAATAAAAATTATAAATCTCATAAGAAGAAAGGTATTATCGCACTGAACCCACTTTAGTTCAAAAATTGGTGTTAGAAGTAGGTCAATTTTAATAGATGAGTGTCTGTTAACAAAATTCGAACAGTCAAAATTAAACTATAAAGAAATTAAAAGAACAAGATAATTAATCTATACCATATTTGTTATAAAAACTGGAAAAAAGTTCTAAATGAATAATGCAAGATTATGCAAGTCATAACATAATAACAATGGAACTTTTAAGACGACCAAAAAAAAACAATAAATTTATTTTCAAGTTATCCCTAATCTAATTAAATAATTAAATGAAGAAAGGACTTACATTTATTAGTTTGGCTGTACGTTACCGATTTTGAATTTAAAAAATTTAAAAAATTATTCTCTATATAAGATACAATAATGTCCATTCAATAAAGTTAGGTTTACATGAATTCAAATTCCACTTTAAACACTAGGTCCCATACTAATCACATTATCCAGACGTTAATAAGGGTAGTTTAAAGGTAGTAATTATTTGTATAACTCTTATTATGGACTATCGCGTTGCCTAAAAGGTGCCGGGAAATGCAATACAAGCATGTTTCGGTCCTTGGACATCGCTAGCGGAACTAGGGAAAAATGTATCAAACATTTTAAAAACCGGTGCCCATGATTTTTTTTTTATCTTGGGACAGTCCACGAAGGCTGATGCCTAAGTACTAACGTACCGTGGGTGCCTTAAGTGGGGTGAGAGGGAATTTGTTCACACGGGACTTAAATATTTGGAGATTGGGAGGAGAAGGAAAAAGCTTCTGCCGCAGAGGTTCCACAGTCTTGACACTCTAGGGATAAAGGAACGAAGAAAGCCCGGGAAGTTCAGGGCCTCTCAACTGAACTGTAAAAGGGTCATAAAAGTTGCACTACGGGTTGCTCTGTTGGGAGCTGCCAGAGAAGGAATTATACTGGCCAACTCCTCTGAGCAGAAGCCGTGAAAATACCTATAGAAGAGAGACAGATCCCCTACAGCTCGACGGTGGGCAAGAGGAGAAAGCCTTTCTGTGAGCGTTGGATCATTAATAAGACGAACGGCTCTTCTTTGAATGGAGTCCAGAATGCTAAGTGTTGTAGGGGACGCCATTCCCCAGACATGAGAACAATATTCTAAAGAGGGTCTAATTTGGGATACATACAGAGTGTACGGATTGGAAGAAGAGAAATATTATCTGGCTCGGAAGAGGAATCCAAGCTTTTTTGAAGCTGCCGAGGCTATGGATGTAATGTGTTTGTGCCAGTTAAGGTTATTCTCAAAAGTAACGCCGACAAGATTAAACGACTCTTTGTTCTGCAGAACTTGGCCGCTCATATGTAAGGGATGAGCATTTGCAGACTTTTTTCGCGACACCGAACATGACTGAGTTTCCGAGGCATTAAACTGAACAAGATTTTTGGCGCCCCACTCCAAAATAAGTTTGAGGTCTTGTGAAAGAGATATCTGCATTGACCTGCTGATATGATAATTACAACTTCCTGGGATTTATAAAAGCCTTCGTGGGCTGTCATAAAATTAAACAATTTAAATGATATGGATCAGAATATATTTAAGTATACAAATATGTGTCCCTAATATCTTCGTTAAACCGACTTGTAGCTTTTTTAGTGCCGGGAAATTATGCTAAAGAAAATTTACAGACTAAAATGTGGGTAGTTCTAAGCAGGCCCGTAGCCAGAGTTAGACTTCAGAGGGGGCACAGATATTTTCAAGGGGGGGCGAACATTTTTTTTTAATAGTTATATAATATTTACTGAGATTTATTTTATTTAATAGTTACATATTGTTTAAATAGGTATATACATATTTAGGTATAATAAACAAATCTACGCAAATAAGTTTTTGAATAAAATATAAAAAATATTATAGTTATTCCGTCTTCAGTCCAAATAAATATTTAAAAATAAATTTATAATGATACATATAAAAAAACAAAACATAATTTCCAACAACAACATAAAACAACTCGGAAAGATTGTATCATGAAAAAAAAGGAAAACTAAACTGTCTGGTAAAACATTATAGGTGATAATAATATTTTTAAAAAAGTTTGATTTTTCTATTTTTCTTTTCATTAAACTTTCGTAAAAATTGCATCATATTTAATGAATTTGTTCCCTCTTTTTCAAATGCCAAAAATACGAGATTTGACAACCTTTGGTGTGTCATTGACAGTCGTTGAGTTCGATTAATCCTTGTAAGAAAAGAAAAATTTGACTCGCAAACAGCTGTACTACAAGCAAATGTTCTAGCTGCAGCTAACATATATGTATTTTCAAAAGCTAGTTTTTGACTGAACATTTCTGAAAACACGTTAGGATTTTCCTTTTTTTTCAAATATTGTTTCGCAACATTGAGTTCTTCTTTGCTAGGAAGAGATATTCCCAGTGAAGAGAGGTAACCTATCCCTTCATAATCTAAATTTTCGGCGGCTTGAAGCGCGTTTATTAGTTCATTATTTTCACTGAACCTTCGTTTTAGTTCCAATAACATGACATCCAGCACTTCAAAAATATAGATTTCAAATCGTGGGAACTTTTAGAAGTACCAGTAGTTTCCATAATAATAAAACCTTTTAGTACAGGATTAATTTTTCTGCGTCGCTTGGATTCTACAGCTTCAGATTTAGTGTTTTCTCCTGTATTAAAGTCACCACTTGAACAAATATCACATATTTCGTCATACACTGAGACATTTCTAAATTCTTGAATTGATCCAATAAGGGATTCTATTATCTCTGCGGATTGTCGAAGGTCTGTTTCACGTGCTTGTAATAATTTATCGGCTGGTTCCAAAGTATGTAATAGTTTATTCATGAAAACTAAACTGAATTTAAAGTGGTCCATTGAAACGACATTTTTTAAACCAACAGCCTCGGCAACTTTGTCCCCTGGAAAATTTTTATCGACCACAGCTTTATTTAACAAAATAATAATTTCATTATAATTTTTATATATGACGTCAGTCACATGTAAATGGCCTGACCAGCGTTGCTCAAGAAGTCTGCTTAGAGTATGTCCTTCGTATAACTTAGCTATGGCACTCTGTTTAAGGAAGTGGTATAACATAGTGCACTGATCAAAAAATTGTTTGATTATTGGAATATCAATTGATTTAATTAAAACCAAGTGAAGCCTATGATTAGCACAATGCACATATGGAATTAATCGGTTTAGTTTTCTTTGAATTTTTGCTTGGACGCCTCCATTCTTTCCACTCATTACTGACGCTCCATCAAAGCACTGGCTAAGCATCCGATTGCTGTTTATTCCGTATTCTTGGAGAGTGTTTAATGTTAAGTTAGAAAAAGACTCAGCATCTAAATCTGCTGTGGTTTTTATGCAGATAATTGATTCTAAAACTTTACCCTCTTTTACATAACGAATACCAATGGCTACATTTTCCCTATTATTTTTATCTTTTGTCCCATCTTCAAGTAGAGTAAACCAGGGAACGTCTGCATTATTAATATCAGCAACGATGTTCTCACGAACGCATTCAGCCATGACTTCTACAACATCATTTTGAATGTCTGGTGATAAATATGTAGCATTTTTGGGCATTTGTTTATGACATTTAGCAAGTTTCTGATCTTTTTTCAGAGTAAATTTAAAAATGTTCATAAATAAGCTTTTTCTTCATGTTCGTCGATATCATAGGTACCTCTCATTGGTAGCTCATTCACAGCCAGAAGTTGGATAATCTCGGCAATACAAGTGATATAGTACCGATTGCATTCAAAAACTTCTTCATTTACAAGCGTGGAAACAGATTTTCCCAAAGTTTGTCGACGTTGCTTCTCTGCCCATTTTGACATAAGCTTCAATGTGAGTTTTAGAAGCATTGTGTTTGGGAAATCCTTTTGAACTATCGAGTGCATGCTTCCAGTTACGAAAACCACAAGTACCAAACATGTTTTCTTTTAGATCAATCGGTAGAAATTGTCTACATGCGTAGCAGTATGCAGAATCAGTAACACTTGAATATTCTAGCCACACATATTTTTGAAACCATTCTTTTCTAAAGCTTCTACCATTTTTATCTTTGGGGTATAGTGGTAAGATCACCTGAACAATATCCAGATCTTGAGAGGCTAAATCTGACGGATACTGCACTTGTTTAGACTTCAGTGGTAACGAAGGAGGCCGTGATGATGCACTTTCACTACTTACAGACGTCAAATTGCTTGAACATGATGCATTTTCATCTTCTGTCGGAATATTTTTCTTTAATTTGATGACAAACTTATCCATAACGCTGCGATTAAAAATTATCGAATTTAAGAGGTTTCCACTACAGAAAATTAAATTCAACTAGACAACACAAAAAAACTATTACATACGTAAAGTTTTAACATCCAAAAAACCAATAACAACAAGCTAAAATTAATTCAACCCGTACTGATTTACACGAAACAAAACTAATCCACTTCTTATTAAAAAACTTTAAAGACAGCTAAGGTCCCAGAATTAGCCAAAACATGCCTTGAAAAAAATTATAAAGTAAACTTTTTTATTCTTTTATTCCTGGACATCAAAAGAACTTTTTATAGTAAAAAAGTTTTTTTCTTTTCGGCGGCGCGGCATAGGCGCATAGGCATTTGCATTCACAGAAATCGCGGAGTGCGGCGCGGCATCTTGAAAACACCTACAGTTTCTATATCGTATTCCTGGAAAATAATTATGGTTTTTAGAATTTTATTGATGCCGGCTTCAATAACGGTTTATTATAATTTATGTTTGTGGAAGTTTAGCTTGCTAGTATTTTTTCTGACTCTTAATTTTGCCGAGAAATTTTCATTGAATACTTGTATTGTATAACTCCTGAAACCACCTCTTGGCTCCTTAATTGAACATTTTTTATGGAGTTACGTGCGTGATCGAAAAAAGCTGCAGGGGCGAGAGACAGCTTCAGGGGGCGACAGAAGGCTCCAGGGGCCAGCCCCTCCCCCCTGGCTACGGGCCTGGTTCTAAGTCATTAATTAATATCAATTTAAAAGCATGTTTATCAAAACCATCCATAAATAAAATCCAGTTTAACTATTAATCATTTATTCATTTTTATTTATTTAATGAGTCCATATTTACGAAACTATATAAGCTCTTTTATGGCCAGTACGAACTTTTATATATCCAGTTTATTGAGTTTAACTTTTATAAGCAATATCAGTTACTCAAACTCCCTATAAAATGATAAAACGACCTGCAAAGCGCAGAACACTAAAACGAACAATTGTACGTAATTTTGACAACTCAAGTGCCTCAATAAATATTTGAGCGTTGAATCACAACAACAGCGTATTTTGCTTTATTAAACTTTAAAATTATGACAATGTTTATGAGATAGTTGGCATAAATGGTGCAGTAAAAACGACCTAACCAGGCTAAGGCCATTCTGGAAAGGTTAATTGCTTCCCTTTATGAATTTAGAGAAACTTAAAACTTTATGTAGCGTAAGCAAGTTTTTTTTATTAGCATCGTGGTGAATGTTGTTTTTGAAAAGGTTGCCTTACATAAATACCCGAACAAGGTTAGGACAATGGTAAAATTTTATTTATCTTCCAATATTTGGCTAGTTTGCTCTCAAAAATCATATTTGCCAGTATGCGAAACTATTCTAGTATTTTTTTTGTGACTGTTCTCAAAGGCTTAAGGCCTAAGTATTAACGTACCGTCAGTGTATTGAATAGTAGCTTAATAACAGGGGACTTAAAGATTTGGAGAAGGAAAAACCTCTGCAACAACTGGTGCCACAGCCGTAGACATTCTAGGGATGAAGGAACTAACAATTTACTTCTTCTAAGAAAGAGATAACTTTACTTTTTATGCGACGGGCATAGTTAGTAGTTTGATGGGGGCCACGGGCAAATACCACATGTTGTGTGTGGGTTTTACGTTCGACTGTAGGAAAGTTTAGGTAAAGGGAGTAGTTTTTTTGTATGACTGTCGTGGTAGCACTGTAGCATTGTCTAAAATGTGCAGTAAAAGGGAATATCGTATTTTCGAAAAATAAGTAACATAATAATAGCATATTAAAATTTTTAAAAAATCACTAACCAAATTTCACACAAACATTGTTTAGCAAAGCCCCTTGATTCTGGGAGATTGACAAGCCCGGGTCTATGGACAAAATTTATTAGTGGGATATTACTGGAAAAAATAATGAGGTAACAAGTTAAAATAAATTAGTATAAAAATGGTTGTAAAAATCTTAGGGTTTTATCAGATTAAGTAAAGTCAGATGTACGTTAATCGACTTTTTTTAAAATAAAAAAAAAAAAATCTACAGATTGATTCATAAGGACTTTGGGTCTACGTTTTATTGAGAGCGTAAAAATAAAAAAAATTACTGCATATCATAGTAGGACAGACAATGTCAGCCAAGCAATGGATGTGTCCTTTGCGACGTGGCCATCTTCCACTTACGGGCAGTCCAAGCCAATTAAAGTGAAAGTAGGTATAACATTCGACACCCAAAATAAATAAAAAAATGTGATACTGAGGCCCTTATATTTTGCTTTATTTCTTTTCTACTTAGATATTATTATTTATTTCTTTTCTTTACACAGAAATACTATCCCAAAATCGAACTTAGAAAATTCGTAGAGTACCTACAATACTATAGTAATTCAAAAGCACGAAAAAATGGATGTGTAAGTTAAAAAATAGGTTTAAAAAACAATAATGAAGGCTTTCAAACTAGACCAAATTTAAAAGAAAAAATGGTTGGATATTTTTCTTTTTTTTTTAATATTACATTATATAGGTGCGTTATGAAAAATCCTTGGAAAATTAAAGTACTAAAGCATTATTTGATACTATTTCTCAAAGCATAAGTTCTAACTACATTATTTACCATAAATGCCTTAATGCTAAATGATGTCATATTCTTGTATTTTGTAAATTTTGTTGTTATTGACAAGTATTTAAACGCAATAAATATTAATTATCACAGTTTTGTTGTGTTACCTTTTACAGTAGCCATTAAATAAAACGAGTAACGAAAAAGAAACGCTGTTTGCCAAAACACTTTATTTTATACAAAAAAAAATATTTATAACAATATGGAAAAAAGGTTCCCTTCTTGTAAGCTTAAGTCAAACATACGGATATTTCCATTTAATGATCACGAGCTTTTTCCTCGGCGAAAGGATTTTCCTTCTTTTGAACCGGTAAATCCAGAGATTTTATTTGAAAGATCTACTTTGCAAAAAAAATGTACAAATACTGACCGATCCCCTTTTTCTCAGACTTTCCTGTGTTGTCTAAGCATATTAAATAACTAACAAGGTAACTGAGGACAGGTTGGTTGGTCTGATTTTAAGAGTTTAAACATTCAATAAATGGCTTTGATGATATCCGCGGCAAAGAATTAAAAAAGCATTAAAAAATAGTTAATATAAATTGCTATTAAATTAGGCAAGTCTGGAATGTTCAACAAAATAACACAAAAAGTGTTAAATTAGCTTACTAAAAATAAGAAAAAAATGTTTCTTGGACTTCCATTTTATTTAAGTCTCCAGGTAAATATTACTAAGAGTACTTTGTAACAGATTCGCTAATTTTAAGATTTTAATATAATAAATAATTTTTATATTTATATTTTTTAAATAAATATATGTGCAATTATTTTAATGTATTTATTTATAATAAATATAAAAACTTAATATAAACATATTGTACGATTATGACTTTTTTCTGGAAGGGCGTCGCCCCAAAGTCTCTCTCTCTCTCTCTCACACAAGCCGCTACTGAATCAAGTATACAATATTACGAGGGTGGTCAAAAAAATTCTCGACCTAACAATGAGGACACAAATTTAAAATTTTGATATTTCAACATATTTTTTTCAATCAATTTAATCTAACATTAACTCCTCTTTAAATTATCTTTTCTTTGGATTACCTTTTCATCAACAATTGCCCTTTTATTAAAAAAACAACTTTGCCCGGCAAGAAATATTTTTAAGTCGGTGGGTGCCATAGCGAAGAATTATGGACACAGGAGTGTTTCAACAGTTCACTTCACAGTCCAGATCACTAACTTCTCACATTGCCAAAGCACTTTTATGTAGGTATATTATCATCAAAAATCATTCTTTATTCTATAAACCAAATTTTTATTATAGTGGAGTAAAATTTGGAAGAAAAGTCCAGAACTTGGTGGGATTCCTTAATAAGGTAATCGTGTACACGAAATCACTTTTTACGACATTTTTTAGTGGTCGAGAGCTTTTTTATTTCGCAAATACCCAAAAAAAATCGGTTTTCAATAAAACACGTATTTTAACTTCTCCACTGCTATATCTTTAATAATATTCATGCTATCAAGTTAATTTTTTTTTTAGATTAAAGAAGACACAATAGCGCTTCAAACAACGTCCCACTTGAAGCTGATATTTTTTTCTTAAATTTTTAAAATAATACGAAACTCAAAATTGTTATTTTTAGTAGCGTAATTTTAGGCAATCGAGAAAAAAGTTTATTATTGAAAATTTATACATACATGCTGCGTACAAATTGTAGCTAATGTTTAAAAAAAATTTTTAAAACAAAAATTTTTAGATTCCTTTTATAGTATTGAGTCAGTGATATTTTTTTAACGGCCAAAGTAATATTTTTGCGCGCTGGGCTTAGCGAGCCGGCCGACTACAAAGATCTTACGGTCCGGTGGAAGTGTAGTAGGTAGTTAAAGTCGTATCAACAGGTTTAAACGCAGATCTAAGGGCTGCTTAAGTTGTTCAGAAAAGAAAAAAATTTAAATATCCAAAACAAGTGGGTAGATTTTTAAACCCATACAAAAATATCAATCATTGTCATTAATTACCCACCTATAATTAGTAGGTTTATTAAACTTTTTTTATTGGTTGCTGGTAAAGAAAACCACCCACGGGATTCGTTATTTTTTTGATTATACATTCAAAACTTCATTATTTTTAAACATTTTTAGCAACAAAAAATTGCGGATGCTTTATGTCTTTTAATTAAATTTGAGAAATATAGTACATACATTAAATATAATCTAGGGCTTCGTTAAACGTCTTTTTTAAACAGGAATATATAATTCTTTTTTTTCCATATAAAGAGATGATACGATGCTATTCTTTGACATGTCTGAATGCTGCTTGAATAAGCAATGTTGCCAGACTTTTTGTAATAATTTGTTATTATTGAAGGTTGTTTTTTATATAAAAAACTAACCAGAACTAACAAACAACAACTTTCAAACTATGATCTAGTTCTGGTTAGTTCCGGTTAGGTTTACCTCGTTAAATTGTAATTTTTTTTTATTATAAATGCGCCGTTCTGGTCGGTCATGATCAGTACTGGTTAGTTAAAGCGGCTTTTTGTTTTCCCTAATTATATTTGTAACTGGCTACAAATTCAAATATTTTTGATTTAATGAAAATTATCCTTATGGTAACGGCAAAGTTTTTTATTATAAATTAATAATATTTCCATTTAGCAACATTGTAAACGTCTTGAAGCGATGCATGAATTTGTTACATGTAAATCGTAAATAGTTAAAATAAAATGTCAAATAATGACCAATTTTTAAAATTTTTATTGCGCTTATCTTGGTGAAAACCACATCATCCGCATTTTTTTTGCCTTAAATAATAATACTTAAAGAATATTTTAAATTTAAAAATGGTCCATTTCCGTGGGTGATTTTTTTTACAGATCCAAAAATGTAATATGTAAGTAGTTATTTAGGCGCTTCATTAGTAGCATTTTACGTAAATTTAATCCATTTCTGCCTTAAAATCTTTAATAATGATATTGCAGGAACGAAATTTACACTCCTTGCAACATTTTAGTCCTTCTTTCACACAAGTACATGTTGGAAATTCAATCTCGGGTTGACATATAGGCATTGCACTACGTATTAACGCAAATAAATCTTTATAGCCACGTAATTTAGATATCATATTAATGTCGTTTCTATTCCTGGCAGCTTTATTACTTTTTTGATAGGTAGCTTTTCTACTACCTAAAAAGATTCAGTACTATGTAAAAAATAAATACTCTAAACATGATTTATAAGGATAAAATTGAAATTCGTATTTTGTTTCAGTACAAAATATAAACTAATATAAAGGTACCAACTATACTATGTAGGTACATAATAATATTTAAATTACTTGTTTAAACAGATTTTTTAAACAGATTTTTTATTTAACTTTTCTTCTTTTTATTTTTACTATTGTTGCAAAAAAACACATTTTCCTAATATTAAAAGTATCGCATTTAAGTTTAGTGTCACAATAATTTGAAGGACCGGCGCGGCGCCACTGTCTGATTGCAAATTATGATAATAGTTTTGAGAATCTGTGTAAGCTTTACGACAGTCTTTATAATATTTTATTTTCATTTCGCCATTTAAAATAACATTTTTTTAACAGAATTTCTTTGGCTAGATTGTCCTGCCTTTTTTCAGCACTTGATAGTAATGATAACAACCCTTGTATTTTAGGTCTTTGTAAAACAGATTTGTATCCATCATACACAATTTTTTTACAATTAATTCGCTTCATGGTTTTAAAATTCTAAATACATACAGCACACTCTAAATTTCGACAACCACCACTACTAATGTATTACTACTAGGCTTCATTCCCGGGAATTCTCGGCTCGAGAATTCCCGGGAAATCGTTAGGCTTTGTCCCCGGGAAATCAAGCTCGAGAAAACTCGAGAAATCATATTTGAGTCTATGAAATTATAAAATAAAACTATTTGCGTTTGCCGTTTGTTTTAAAGGCGCGGCGGCAGGGCGGCACGAGCCAAAGCGCCGTGGTACCCTTTGATTTCGCCGATCGCGCGCAGCAAGCGCTCTGGCGGCGTCGTTTTATACATAATACAATACAGTAGGTAATACACCAGTAATGCCAACCTAGGAAATTATTTCCTAGTTCTAGGGATTTTTTCCTACAATAGGGAAAAGGGGAATTTTATCTAATATCTAGGCAAAAATATATATACAACATCTAGGGAATTTTCAACTTTGGATTGTTTTCAGTTCAATTTATAGAATTTGAGTCAATTTATCAATTTTAATATTAAATGGACTACTAATGACAAGTACCTATTAAATTCTTATACCCTGGGTTATGGTTTGACCATTGTATCTTTTCAAAAATTGCTTCTTGTTGCGCTGATTAATCTAATACGGGTTAATTCGTGGTATCGGGTTTCGGGGAATTACAGATCAACTGCTATTTAGCATCTCTCTGCATGTTGTTGCCTTTTCGTATTTTGTGG
Organism: Listronotus oregonensis; assembly: GCA_019359885.1. Taxonomy (NCBI): domain Eukaryota; kingdom Metazoa; phylum Arthropoda; class Insecta; order Coleoptera; family Curculionidae; genus Listronotus; species Listronotus oregonensis. Next base: position 39,040 of record JAHBCN010006031.1, on the reverse strand, counting down.
TTGTTGCCCACAAAATACTAAGGGAAAAAAGAAATGTCAAGTTCGTGTATTTGTTGCCCCACAGTAATGCCGAGACTGAGCGAGTATTTTCAGTCCTTACCGACGTAAAAAATAAAAAGCAAATTAAATACCAAGTGAGGCATTAAATGCACTGTGTTTAATTCGTCTTTCTACTGAAAACTGCCTCCAAAATTATTCATTAAATGAAAAGCATTTAAGTCTTATGAAAAAGGAAAACCTTTATAAAAAAAAGATTGATTTTAAGAATTTTTAGAATTGTTTTTTTTGTTTAGAAACTTTTATTTTTGTTAATTCATTTTGCTATCTCTGTCCATTGTTACCATGAGATTTTATTTTTATGTATTTTTTGAACTTTTCTGACAACAAAGTCATTTCGTAAATTATTTTTCTATTTAATTTTGATCTAGGAAATTCTGGGACTTTTTTCACAGAAAAATTGGGAATTTTCAGCGAGCTTGGTTGGCAACACTGTAATACACACACTTTCATTAGTGTTTCGACTCTAGCTGAGTTCAGACGGTTTACAAAGTGTAGTACACGCAATTTGTAAATTTCTCGACAAGCCGAGAAGACCCGAGAAATTAGCCTCGAGAATTCTCGAGACCCGAGAAATTGATAAGCTCGAGAAATCATGAACCCTAATTACTACGCACGCTATCCGCATGCGGGGCTATTGGGTCTCGATAATACTTTTTTACGTCTGAAAAAAAAATCGCTGTTGCCAAATGATAAGCTCTAGAAAAAAAAAATTGTTATTAATTGGCTATATTTTCTTCGCTGCATGTATGAAAATATTTTTAAAAATAAAAAAGTTTATCGATTGGTGAAAATTTCAATACAAAAAATATATATTTTTAGTTTATCTGATTTTTAAAGGCATGAAAGTGCAAATTGTGCCCAAACAGTTTATAAGGTTAAAAGCGCTACAGTTTGAGCTTTAATTTGACATAAAAAATTTTTTGGTATCTTTGATAGTTTTAAAGTTATGGCGGTTGAAACGGAAAAAAAATATTTTTTTAATTTAAAAAAATCACTTTTTATTAATTTAAAAAGTTCGAGACCACAAAAAAATGTCGTAAAATTCGATTTCATGTGCCCACTGACATACTCAAAGGAACCTAACTGGTTTGACCTGGTTCTACGCCAAAAAAAAAAACGACACGATAGACTCACGAAATCACTCCGCTATTAACGATATTTTGTATTCAGCGGAACTCGGAGACTAAAATAATATTAACCTGATACAGTTTTGCTTTTTTCAAGAAATTCAATAAATGAAATACTTTTAGCATACCAAAAAATATAACCCATACCTTGAGCCGCTGAAAAAATGCTTTTTTGGGTGCTGAACATCCAGCTGGGGTGTGTCCAGAAACTCATTGTAAAGGGAAGGAAAACACAGGGCAAGGTAAATTTATTTTTATATCTAAAAAGCAAAAATATTCTGTTAAATTGAGAAAAAAGAGGGAATCACACTCCATTTTTTTGCGGATCTTGGCGATCACATACTACGAAAAAAAAACATATCCACCATCTCACTTTCATCATTTCACTAAAAGCGCATGTCGGCGAAATAATTATTAGCACTTTTTCGCGGGGTCAATTGGGAACACCTTAGGCGAGTCCCACTGTTATTTCTAAACAATGACAAATGACGTCAAGGACTTTACCAATGGCATTTCTGGACCGATTTGTGATTACCTTGGTATAACCTTTACCCCAGAGGAATCATTCCTGAACGCGGCCCTGCTGTCCACTGTTTGGACTGCTGTTTAGGCTTAGGAGTACAATGGTATTTTTTTATTTCCTATTTAACGGTCAATTTTCAATGTTTTTTAATATTTTTTATTTAATTTATTATTTAATATTTTTTAAAATAATTTATTTACATATGTAAGGCTTTATATTCGTTACAATTAATTCATTTTACACGTTTTTATTAATGGTTTTTTGACTTACTAACTTATAAAAAAAATGTCTTTCAACAATAGTATATTATATTATAAGGATTAAAAGTGCATCTTTTTTTACGAGCTATTTTGGAGTTGCAAGGCGGAGTGCAGCGCAGCCGAGCGAATGCAAAATTGCGAGTAAAAAGAAGCACTTTTAGTCCGTATGATATATACTATTTTTTCTCCAACCAAGTCAAAATTAATACATTTAGTTATTCAAAAATCGTTTTTTTTTAAATCATAGGATTAAAAGTAGCACTTTTAATCCTAGGAATAAAAGTGTTGCTAAGCAACGAGCACGTTTTTGTACGATATGAGAATTGATAGCTTTTGCACCTGAAAATAGTACAATAATGTCAACATTTTTTGACAGTTGAAGAAAAAGGACATCTTTTATAAGGAAAGGATACTACTAACCTAACTTTTAAGCAGCCTCCTTAAATAAACGCAGATACGTGTTTCATCCTAACATTATCTTTTAATCGAAAATAAAAAGAAATGTACAGCAACATCTTAATTTCAACAGGAGTCCGTTTTCGGTAATTTGAAATAATATTAATTTTTGGGTATGTGGACAAAACACTATTGTGTTTTTTAGAAGTACTTCTCTTTGTTAGGCAAACAGATTTTGACAGCCAGAAAGTTTTTAAAAAATATTTGCCATATACGTTTTTTCTTTTTCAAATATAAATACTTTATTTAAAAAGTCTTTATAATTTATGTTTACTCAGGACAAAATTGTTTTTCTTATTATACCTACTTATATTGTTTACTTTTTATGATATTTTAGCAGCAGGTAAAACATGCCCGGCGAATTAGTGTGGAATTTATGGATTATATGATACACCGAAATTTACCGAAGGTAACCCAAATTACTTCCGCGAAGATGCATGTATCAGATTCCTCGAAGGCGTGGCATGACGTACGGATGAAATAAACGTCAGCTTTGATTTCCAGTGGTGGATCACGAACGGATAATAACCATACATATTCAACCGACATTTTTTACAATCTTTGAACCGTGCAAAAAAGTAATTTCGAGTTCGATACCTCTAGTTATTTATGTTAAAAATGCAGTTAAAATTCATAGAAATGTCAACTTTTAAACGCTTACCTTACCAAAAATATTAAAGTTAGACAAAGAACAATTAGGTCATTTTTATTTTTAAGAAATCCAAAAATACAATTATTTATATCCACGGTATTTCATGAAAAAAATGTTCATTGTAATTTATTATGCATTTTTCATTCCGTCAACGTCAGCTGTAACACCGTTCTAAAGGACACAAAATAAACACTTTAAGACATTGAATTTGTATTCTGATTTAATTATTTAAATAATATTTTATATATAAACAAAACTATAAATATTGTGGTTTGATTTATGCAAGGTGAGCAGCATAAAAATTTTGTTGTATTTAACGGATTTAGGAAGTAAGGATTAAGAAAAACCTAAAAAATTGTATATTAGGCTTAACAGATTTAAGAAATTATTTTTATTTATTTTTTTCCTTTCTGTCTACAAAGCAAGTATATTAGCAAAAAAATTGCATATTGAGGTTTTTGCAGATATACAGAGAGGGGAACCCTACTAGGTATATAGCAATGGACCGGACGAATTTGCAATCGTCCGCTATTTGTGTATGCATTCTTTTTTGTTCAGTAAGAAACAACAAAGTAACACAATTTTCAGTTTGTTGGGAATTATAAATGTATAAAAATTATTTCGCCTGGCGAATTTAAGGTAAGAACACGTGTGTTATTAAAAATTCCTTAACATTTAAAACCTAAAATGGATATTTATCAAACTGAGGAAAAAGTTAAAATTGGTCAGTGGTATTATGGGGGTAATTCTTTACGGGTAAAAAATATATTTGCTAAGAATTATCCTAATAGGCCACACCCTGCAATTACTACTATTTCAAGAATTATAAATAATTTCCAAAAATACGGGTGCGTTTCTCCTAGAAACCATAAAATACAAAACGTTCAAGAAGTTAATGAGGAACAGGAAGCGAAAGAAATTAATTTATTGGCATTAATTCATAAAAATCCAACTTTGTCAACACGTGCGCTTGCGGATAAGATTGATTTAAGTACAAGAACGGTGAGAAGAATATTAAAAAAAATAAGTATCGTTCATACGAAGTTCAAAAAACCTAAGAAATTTATAAATTTATCCTGAGGACAATATCAGGAGAATGGAGTTTTGTGGAAACATGATGAATAAGGCAAATGAAAATAAATATTTTATTCGAAACATTGTCTGTACTGATGAGTCCACATTTCCACTCCATGGTAGGCATAATGCCACTCACACCCGTTATTGGTTTCAGGAAAATTTACATAGGTATTTTGAACTTAGAACTCAGCGTCCTCAAAAGATAAATGTCTGGAGCGGTATTTATGGGGAACATGTTATTGGGCCATACTTCTTTGATGGTAACTTAACTGGTCAAAAATATTTGGATCTTTTGCAACAGCAAATAGTTCCAGAAATTAGACGATTGGCAGGTCCTCGATTTAATGAAGTGTGGTTTCAACAAGATGGCTGTCCAGCACATAATACACGTTTGGTTTTGGATTATCTAAATAATACTTTTCCAAACCGTCTTATTGCTGGATTGAGAGCCGTGGCCCGCTCGCACTCCTGATCTCGCTCCTAACGATTATTTTTTTTGGGGTTATGCAAAATCCAAAATTTATGGTTTTCGGGGTGATCGCGCTATGAATTTTGATGAATTGCGTGTAAAAATTCGCAATGTTTTTCAAACAATTACACCTGTGATGTTAAACAATGTTCGAAGACGTTTCTGTGATCGCTTAGGACATTGTTTAGCGGAAGTTGGTGGATTGTTTAAATACTTGCTTCATTAATTAATTTATTTAGATTTTTTTTTTTTTTTACTAAAATTTTTTATATAGAATTATTTTTTTAGTTGGAATTTTTTAGAATAATATGTTTTCTTTCCTTAGATTCGAAACAATAATTTTATTATAGTTTTGATTCAAAAAAACTTTGATAAGCAATAGCGAATTTTATCTCCTACATGCGTAAATAATTATGAAAAACATGAAATACGGCAGTACATCCCAACCCGTCCGTGGTTACAAAGTTACTGAAGATTGAACGAAAGCGCGCCGGGTGGTCGCGCGAACCTCGGCTGCAGTGCTTAGAGGGTAATCGCAAATTCGTCCGGTCCATTGCTATATACCTAGTAGGGTGCCCCTTTCTGTATACGTTTTGAAGACCCTAGATTACGAAAGATTGGTTTTCCATTTTCACTACTCTTTAGAATATTGGACAAAAAATTTAAAAATAATCATATTTCTTTAATATGTATAGCTCTAGTGTAAATAAAGAGACATGATTTATATTTTCTCCATTAAAATTAGCCAATTTTTAAACAGATTTAGGGTCGTACCTATGGGGTTGAGCGAAAAAATTTAATATATTAGGTTTCATGTGGTGTTTAGGGTCTTTGCGCACAAAAAATAAAAAAAAAATATTTTTTTAATTAAAATTTTTTCATAGAAAATAAACTGTCACAAAGTTATTATATTTTTTTGTTTGCATATTGATCATTTGAAAACAGATTCATATTTAGTTGCCGACAAGTAAATTAATATTTAATATTTTTTTAAATAATTCAAATTATTTAATAAAGCATTTCTCATTTTTTTTTATTTCAGAGACCTCTTTAAAAAATGAAAAGTTGTGAACCCTAGGACCTAGGATAACATGTATTTTCTATTAAATGCTTTGTTACTCACTGACAGATCCCTAAGAAGTTTATCGTGGATCCACAAATTGGCCAAGAGCCGACTTACTAGGTTTTACCTTTTCACGGGACATTTATTGAAAATTCCTCGTTGGATACATACCAAAAAAAAAGATTTTACAATGGGACCGATTCGGTCTGGTTCCGGGGTATAGAGACTGGGCCTGCTCAGTACTATCTACTGACCCCTCTGAACTAGCAGATGACCTAAAAGAAACAAAAAAAAACCCGCCCCCTAAAAAAACCTAAAATACCTATCTACGTTTCGGTGGAAATTTTATTTTTATTTTGAAAACGGTGACATACTTGTCACCGACACGTAGATCGGTATTTGATTTCTTTTTTTTACTTTTTTATTCTGTTTTAAGCAATCTGCAGCTTAGTCTTTATACTCCTGGACCAAAGCGATGCCAATAAAATTTCTTTTTGGCGTGTACCAGAGCTAAGACGGATCCTTCAAAAAAGGAATCGACTTTGGGATCTGGATCCTCGTAGAGAAATCGAATCACCAATACGAATACCGATTCCTTTTTTAAGGAAAAAAGGAATCGAATACAGGGAATCGATTTTTATTTATCGGATCACGAATCCGGATCATCTTTAGTTTATATACTTACAGATGATGAATTTAAGCGTCAAGGATTTTAGGACGGAGCCCGAGCGGCAAATATATTTTTAGCCTCATTTTGAAGTGCTGTAACTCTAGCCAAATAAGTTTTTGGTAAATATTCGTCAAATATAAATATATTAGTTCCGAGATCAACATGAAACCACTCTTAAGTGGAACATTTTTTCGAACTGTATTCCAAAACTTGCGATGCTAGATCTTCTTAAGGTCTTTAAATGTGATTCTTGACATTACCTCAAGCAACTTTTAAATCGGATATCTTTTTTTAATTTTACAGGAAGTTTCACAAGTACCGTTTAATAATTTCTCTGCTTGCGGATATAAAAATGTATTAAAATTTTAAATTCATTTTTGTAAAATACCCTGAATAGAAATAATAAAATGACTCATTTAATAGTCCCTTAGGGTTATCTTAAGGATAACATATCAAAACATAAAAATCGAGCAATCAAAACTTTTAAGATTAATGCCAGATTTTGGATACCACACTCCATGGTTACGAAAAAAATGTTTTATTCAAATGTTGTTTCTCTGGACCTGAAAATCACATGTTAGGTAGGTGTGTTTCCTTATTTAAAAATTTTAATAGGAAGGCGTTTGAAAATTCTTTATCTTTATTTTCGAAAATCGATACGCTGCTGATTAAGAATCTTAGGTAAAAATTTGGAAATTTAAAATGGCGAATTTTGGCATTTATAAACCTATTAGCCTCAGATTCAGAATATAAGGGTTTTTAAGGATGTTTGGACAAAATTTGAAAATTAATAATCTTAGGTCAAAATTTGTAAATTTGAAATGGCGGATTTTGGCATTTGTATACAAATTGTCTTAAATTAGAAATATAAGGAATCAATTTCCTTTGGAATCGGATCCTTCCAAAAAGGAATCGATTCCGGATCATTTCAAAATTATATAACGAATCCGGATCACGGATCTTATTTTTAAAAAGTAATCGATTCCAGCCTTTGGATCCTTAAAAAGGAATAGATTCCTGGATTCGATTCCTACCCAGCTCTGGCGTGTACCCAACGAGAACTGTACAATAAAAAAAATATTATTTCGATAAATAAACTATTTTTTTTTGTTTTAAAGAAATACATTTCGTTGTTTACGATATAAAATTAACGCTAAGTTAAAAAACTACTGGCCCATATAAACGAACTAAGGCTATTCTTTCTGGAACACCACTGCATTCTTATGATAACCCTTCTTTGTCGGCAAGGATCCATAGGTAAACGGCCTTATTACTCGACTTCCCGCAGGTTGGCGTTGGCTTAATTCGGTTTATCGCCCACGAACCAACTTGTTGTCCTGTCAGGGCATGCTGATTAATGAGGGGAAAAATACTGAATTATCATTTTTAAAATTTGCAGTTGCCAAAAAAGATGCATTATCTCCACATTATCGCCTGTTCCGTTGTTTTTTAATACGCATGGGGCGCTCAGAATGGCACTGCATTCTTATGTTTAAAAGAATACTGCATTAAAATAAAATTACGTTTAAAAAAATAACTTATTCAATAAAATTATATTTGATAACAGATGTTTATTTATTTATTTACAATATCCAAGCCCAACAGAAATTTATTTTGTTAAGGGTGTCTCTTGCGTGTGTCTTTATTGAAATGCATTTGATTCCAAAAATCAATAACTTTATAACCCATCTTTTACGTTAACTTTTAACATAAATATAACTAGAGATTTTATTAGAATATAAAGCTTTTTAAAAAATTAAATAATTTATTATTTTAAAATAATATTGAAAAAATCTTTAAAGAAACGCTCAAGCAGGGTGCTAAAGAAAACCCAATTTAAAGGCACAAAAATAATAAATTCGTATTCTCACCATTTCTACTCTTAGCGTCGAGAGAGGACGATTAATTTTTTAGGATTTCGAAAACCGCATTTTTTCAAGACCCTTATTCTTAAATTTATAAATAATTATAATATAAAATATTACAACACTACGAAACTCTAGTCTTTCTAAAAACGAATTTCTAGGTTAATTTTTACTGTCCATTGAGTTTAGGTACCTTTTAAAAATAACAGCAATGTAATATCTAAAACAATATTTCTTGATAAAATATGAATGCCTTCTAAAAAATGAATATAATATCACAAGGTTTAAAAAAAGTGTTATACAGGGTGTTCGGAAAATACGAATGCCATATTTAATGATGACTCCTGAAGTCAAAATAGGTTGAGTACAGCCAAATTGGTTAAACCTGAAATTACTTCATTTAGCCGGGTCTGATTTTCAAAGAATGTGCATATTGTTATGTTTTTTTTTGGTATACAGACACTGCGAAGTGATATCTTTTAATGGTATAGTAATTGGCCATAAAAATGAGATAATTCGCGAAAGTAAACGTTTCTCTGATTTACTGTAACATCAACAATATAACAACCAATAAGTTTTAATCCGATAACTAGATGTAAATAGAATCTTTCTGACAACCATCAATTAACTGTAATAATAAAAAATTAGGGAATATTGAAAGTAAATTTAATTATAAAAAGTAAACAATAGCAAATGTGCAAAATGACCGACATTTTGCAGAATATATTTTTAGTAGGTACTTATTAAAAAAAAATAACTATCTATATTCTGTTCATTTTCGATTAAGAAAAAACACCTAGTAAGTAATCATGATTATTAACTTTATAACCGATGCAACACATTTTTTGTTTAAGTGTTTTTCTCAATCGAAAATGAGCAGCTTAAAATGTCTCAGGACTTATTTAGAAAGTTGCCTATACGTCAATAAATTATGGCAAGTTTCACTGGACTTATGTAAAATAATTTTCCACCCCATTTTGCCGTTCGATTGGAAAAGGAAATAATGTACCAGTGATACAGACACCACGTTCCCCAGATTTAAATATCTATGATTTCTTTTTTTGAAGCGCTCTTTAAAGACAAGTTTACAAGATACCAATGAATAGTTTCCAATATTTATTGACGCGAATTTTTAACGCAGGCAACCTTTGATAACAAGTGTATTCTACAAATGGATTTTTTTGTAACTAAATATTATTACATTTCCCATTTTTAAACAGGTATTTAATATTAAGCGTATCCAAAAAAAATATTCAAGCATTTAAAATGACTCTAAATACATCCAAATTACCGGATAAAAATATCTGGGTCGTCAAAGTGTTAATTAATATAGAACTTTAGAAAAAAGGTTTGCTGATGACGTCACTTTTATAAACTTCCACTATTTTATACACCAGCACAACACCACTTTATCCTATATGACGTTATACCAAAAAAAACTTAATTAATTAATTACCATGTTTTCAAGAAAGCACATTTCTTAAAATTGTCGACTCTCGCTACCAGCAAAACAAAGCAGTATTAAAAATGACCAATTTGACTTAAATCGATCTATTTTGATATAAGACGTCTGTAATAAAATTTTGTAAACATATTTTTTACACAACACACAACATACATTTTAAATACAAACGACATATTGGGTGTTAATGGAAGTATTGCACACAGCTTTCCTCCGTTGCTAAAAAAGATATCGTTTTGATATTTGGGATATACAGACAGGTCCAGTGTAGTAGAAACATAGGCAGGGAACTGATGAATTTACTACTGTCCGCCTCGATCGATAAACATCCGCATGCATGATTAACCGAACGAGATATCAGTTTTAATATGCTTTCGGACGGGTGTGTTGTATGGTTGCGCGCTTGAAAATTAAAAAAAAAATAAATTTATGCGGTCTAATCTGTTGAGAAAACAGTTAATACTTAATACCGTTATTTATAAATAGGGAAATAAATACCAACAGCTTTATTTATCAGTTCATTAATTGCCAAAGCAAAATAAAAAATAAGGTCTCTAAACCCAAAACTCATTTCTAAAATTAAAATAGTACGCAATGAAAAAATAAATAATTATAAACATAAAAAATACTCTAAAATGAAATTATAATAAATATTCAATTGCGCAAGGCAATATCCCAACGATCGTAAAAACCCCGTCTAACGTTTGTTAGCATATTAGGGCTGATACTTTGAAAAGCTTCTTCGATTTTTATTCGAGGTTCTTCTAAATTATTAGCCCTTTCATGACCATGAACCTTATTTTTTAAATAACTCCACAAAAAGAAATCATTAGGAGCAAGGTCTGGTGATCTCGCGGGCCACAAAATGGTTCCTCTTCCACTAATTAAACGGTTAGGAAACGTATTGTTCAAATATCCTTGAACAATACGTCCATTGTAAGCGGGACAACCATCTTGCTGAAACCAGATATTACCAAACCTTACTCCTAATACTTGGCGAATTGCCGTTACAATTTGTTATTGTAACAGATCCAAATAAATTGCTGCAGTTAAATTGCCTTCAATAAAAAATGGTCCAATAAGGTGTTCTCCCACCATACCAGCCCAAACATTCAATTTTTGAACCTCAAAATACCTTTGTAGGTTTTCACGAGACCAATATCGAACTTGAGTTGGATTATGTCGATTTAATAATGGAAAGGTCGATTCATCGGTAAAAACAATCGATCTAAAAAAGTTTTTATCTGTATTTGCCCTTTCCATTATTAATTCGCAAAACTTCATACGTCGAAATTGGTCTTCGGGAAAAATTTCATGTGTTTTTCGGGCCTTATAGGATCGGAAACCATTTTTTTAAGGACTCTTTTAACTGTAGTAGGCGTTGAATCTGTTACCTCAGCAAGTTGTCTACTGGTTACAGTGGGGTTTTGTTCAGCAGTAACACAAATTAATGCCTCTTTTAATTCCCGTTCTTTATTTACGAGTTCATTTTTTTTATGTTTTTGGGGAGACACACACCCGTGGGTCTAACAATTTTGGATAATTCTAAAAATTGTTTTTAGACATGATATAGGTCTGTTTCAAATGCTTCGGGAAAATATTTATGAATTTGTCGATATAATTTTCCTTGGAAATACCATTTTACAATTTGAACCTTTTTACGAAGTTCGTCAACGTCTATTATTATTTATTTTTAGTGAAGATACGAGTTTCCAAGAGAACTTACCACGTATTTGCAATGGCTGCGGCTGCAAGAATTAAATCTTCAAAAACATTTCACATTTATCGCATCGTTTTTGCGAATTTTGTTTTGCTAGCTCGAGTCAGGCGAATGTAAGTCCATTCGCCTAAGTGTTTCCTATGTTTCTATTACAGTGGACCTGTCTGTATATTTAAAGTGTAAAATGGGCAATTTCTACCTAATTTAGCCGGAAGCGCACTCAATATAATAATTTTAAATGGAACCTTGGATATTTTAACTGGTAGTCATATAGGGCTTAAAATTGTCTTTTTATGATATATCACAAAATGCGATTGGTAGGAGAGGAATAAAAGGTATGACTACTAACTTGACAATCTAGGTTAGTTATTTATATTTCCTCTAGAAATTTAAAAGGGCTTTCTGGTGTTGGGCTCCGATTTTTACTCTAATTGTACCATTTTTTTTAAAGGTGAAATGAAACAATAGGTAAAAGAATGCTTATACCCTTTTATTTTTCCATCTTTGAGCTACATTAAAAAAATCGCCCGAAATTGTTAAAACCTGGTTCAGGTAACTGGGAAGTTTGAAACAGACGAGACCAAAAAAAAATTATTAAAATATAGTCGGAGCGTCGGAAAAGTGAAATCGTCATTTTTTTGCAAAATGACTGCCATTAAAAAAAAATTAAAAAAAAAACGGCTTTTTTGTATTTAAACGTACGTAAAATCCAAAATTTTAAAGCAATTTTTTACTTTTGAGGTTAGTTGTGTTTAGCGGCATCAAAATTGGTCCAGTAATTGTCCAGCAATCCGTTCGCCCAGCAAAAGAATGTGAGTTTTGAGAAATCACGTTAAAAGTTTCCGAAAGGGCGCTTGATGACGCGGGACGACCGATCCGATGATCGTGTAGTTCGACTAAGGCAGCTTACATACTGATGCAACACAACTGACACGACCTAGTCAAGCAAGTAGTTGCATCAGTCTGATCCATAAGGATTTCGTAGAAGCATTCACACTTGCGCAATCCGACTGGTGCAACCATAGGAATGGTTTTATGCGACTGGAGGTGCCGATCTCACCGCGATTAGTTGCATTGGTTTTTGTATGTATCGTCATTATTTTCTTTATTTTAACACGTTCAATGTGTTTTTACATCCTAAAAAATTTAAGTAATTAGGTTACGTAGTTTTAAGATGGTTGTTGGATTTATCCTATACATAGATTTAAATTTAACCGGTTCATACAGTTCCCTTGCAGCTACAAACATCCTTCTATCACAATTTTCTACAAAATACGGGTGCACCCAGAAATGTTTTTTCTTTCTCCTACGAAAATACAAGGAAATAATAACATCCTCATCCTCTGACGACTTCATTTCAACTAGATTACAGTCGCATCGATTGTACAACAATGTGAAAACATTGATCTCATGCAACTAGTTGCTTGAGTTGGCCGTGTAAGTTGCATCCGTGTGTAAGCTACCTAAGAAATGATTTCTGGGCAAAACGGTTTGGCTCATATGTTTGCCATGATATAAGGTATTGAAAAGTGCAATTCAAAAAAATCGATTTTTTGAAACTTTTAAACCAGAAAATCCCGTTTAACGACGCTTATGGGTAAATATTAATACCTACATAAGACAACTTATGCCGTCAGAGTTTTTTATATACAAAAAGATTTTTTTTGCTCTACCCTAACAAACACGTCGTGCTCCTGCAAAAGTAAGAAAAATAATAATAAAAGGCAACAGACTGACATTTCTAATTTGGTATTTACCCAGATAATGTAAAAACTTATATGCTTTACAGTCAGTTTCAATAAATTTGATGTTTTAGAACTGGCAGACACAAGAATGAAATACAACCACTGAACAAAGCTTTAAAAGTTCGCTCGGTTCGGACCGAAATATATTGTGCAATAAAAATTGTTGTCCCCTAACTTGGGATTAGCTTTATTGCTATAATATTTATTGGTGCCTTTTATATAGGAATTAAGACGGCTATAAACGGTAATCATTCATTAGTAGCAAGTTTGTTGAACTATCGTAAAATATAAATAAACAATAATCGAGCATTGTACCTTATTCTTTAGGTTTTTATCGATAAGCTACAGTGGTCAAAAAATAATAAAAAACGGTTAAATTTTGGGATTTATACTAACCCTAAAAATTAATAGAATAAATAATTAAAAGATCCATTCTGCATTAAATGCAATTCTTATATATCTAAAAAAAAAGAATCAGATGTTTTTAAATTATGAAAAAAAAACTTGTCATGCTGTCAAGAGACGAGATATTCTCGTCTCTCGCCTTCTATCGTTTCTCTCGACCAGTATTTTGACGCACAATAAAATAAAAATTGTAAGCTTATATAAAAATTACATTAATTAAAATTAAAAATAGTATGAAGTTTGCATTATTGAAGATTTAATCAAGAAATTATCCAACAAGAAATAAATAAATATATACTCACCGGTGTTGTTCAACATATATTTTTTGATCTAATCTTTCTTTATACTTACTCCATACCATTTTTATTTCCAATTGAAAATTTTATTTTTACGTATGCTTATAATGTTTTTGCATTGTGTATCAAAATTTTGTTCGAAACACTTCGAGAGAAACAAAGGGAGGCCAGAGGGGAAAAGAAAAAGATCCTTCTCTTCCTTTTTTCCAGACGAGATACATTCGAAAAGTCCCCTTTTGGCGGCATCACTACCTGTATCTAATATGTCGATATCAACCCATTTCAAATCCTTTATCAAATACTACCGCTCGATGTACCTATTTCTACTTTAAAGACCTTGTCGAACCCAAAATTTTGCGGCAAAAGCAATAATGGCGCCATCTTTTGACTGTCTACAATATTTGTAGATGTGGACATGTTGAATTTTTTTAATTTGTTAGTCAACAGTTACAAAGTCGATCAACAAAGTCAACTAAGTGAGTATACGGGTTTAGGTTTATATAGATCGTCAATATTATTAAATCAATATAAAACTGCAGATCGCGGTTTAAAATTCATTATCTATAGTGTTAACATTTTTTTGGCGTATTATTACAAAATTTGGTTTTGTCTGTATAGATTGAAGTGTTTGTAAAGACAAAAATTGTGACATTGCGGAGCTTTCTGATATTACCCTTGAGGTACAAACCCATCTTTTTTACATGTAAACTACAAACCGGGGTAAATATTTACCCCGGTTTGTAGTTTACATGCCCTTAATTTGTTTTGAAAGCAGTACTCTGACTTATGAGTACTTAAATTGTTTCGTTTTTTATGCCCAAGAGAATGGTAAAGAACAAATTCAATTCTATTAAAATTTAGTTGGTTAAAAATTGATTTGAAAAGCTATACGTACTGTCAAAACGTCAATTAACAAACAAAAGTTTCTGACTATTTTTTTAAACAACCGATTTTCAAAATTTCCAACAAGATTTTTAAGAGGACACCTAAGGCTTTAAGAAAAAATATACTATCATAATGTTTTGCTAAAAAAGTCTATTTATTTGGGACTTTGAAAATTCAAACAAATTGAGAATCGGATCAATGGAAAAAAAAATAAATATCCATAAAATATTAGTTTTTAACATAGATAACCTAACTTTAGATATGTAAGTGATACTCGCATTTATAGCAAGTTTACGCTAGCGCGCATTAAACAAACGATAAGGTTATCCAGCCTGCGTATTTGAAATAAAGAACCAGTGCTGGACTGGAAATTTCTAGAAATATATTTTTTTCTAATTTTGACATTTAAGGTGACACTTTTCAAAACTCATTGATGTTGTCAATATCTTAGTTTTCATAACTAGTTACAAAAAGTAACATTTTTCGCAACTGCTGATGAAAAGTAAGATATTTGACAACGTCAATGAGTTTTGAAAACTTTTTTATATTCTACAATACTTAAATTAACATATCATATTTAAAATTTAAAAAAATATTGTGTAAAACGCGTTGGGAAACACTATTTTTTATAACTTACATTCTTTTGCTCTGCTCGTTACGAAACATAGTGCTTTTCCCAACTTGTTGCACAAATAACTCTTTTTTCTATATTTAGATCCTGAATTTTTTTCTTCTTCTTTTCTATACATACATAAATTATGTTAGGTAGTAATATAAACAATAAGGTAACAAAATTAATGTTACAAAATTTAAATAGCAAAAAATAGGCTCTAATAAAAGATAGGGTTTGTTTCAAGACCCAGTGTTTGTATCACTGTGAAACGGTTTTGAAACTGTTAGAATCGATTTTAAACGCAAAAGTATCTACTTTACACGGTTTTATGTTAGTTCAAAAACGACGAAAGTTTAAACGCTTTCTGTATATTTAAAGAGTTCTGCTTTGCTTGGGGATCAGTTAAGGGATCGTGTAATACACTGTCACCTATCGGTTAGGAATTGGTTTGACTGGACTTGCATATGGCCGTACAATTAACGGTTTTTTTGCGAAATTGGAACAAACTTATAAACAGAAGGGAAAAAATGTTTGTATAAATAACGATAACTCTGTTCCTGCTTAGACTTATGTTTTCGATAGCGATAATAGGATATTGTAAACATCTTAAATGTATTTATACAAAACGATCATACATTTACTAGAGGCAGCCTTGCCGTTTGGCAGTGCGAGCAAGCGTGCGAGAGAGAAAATAAAATCATAGTATAACCTTTCTCCGTGGCTCCAACGTGTCGATTGATCGACGAGAAGAGGCGGACCAATCAGCACGCAGAGAGGGATATATATATTCCTTTCACCGACCAATGAGCACGTTGGAGGGAGAGAGAAAGGTTATACCACTATTCTTTCTCTCTTGCACAAATGTTCACTTTCCAAGCGAATAACCAAAAAACAGTTTATAAATTTTTTATGAACATAAGAAATGTATAAATGCTACCACTAACAACAAAATAAATCAATAAAATAGTAAAACTTGTTTAGAATATATAATTATATAGACATTTTATCACATTATACAAAATAAGTCAGTCCAAAAACTAAAAAATGTCACACAAGCGGCTAGTACGGAACTGGCCGGCGACAAACGTGTAAAGTGTAAATAAAATTAGTCTGCCGGTCCGTTCTGCGCATGATTTAAAACCTTAAGCGATGACTACCGCCAAAGCGCACGGACACATTTTTTTGTCCATAAAATCTACCTTTTGAACTGCGCATCTGATACCCTTTGCCGGTCCATAAGAAGGTCAGTGGTTTTTAGGAATCTATTTCTGCTTCTCTCATAGAAAATATGAAAAAAATTACAGATATAAAAAATATTTAAAAGTACAATTACGATTTTACTTATTATTATTTACTTATCAAAATTTACCTGGGGTTTTAGGACACGTTGCTTTATTAAGAAGGATTTCTAAGGGCACGTTTTATAGGAATGTGTAGAGTAAGCCCTTGAAATATTAAGTGCATTTTTCCTTTATTTGCAAAACGGTAAACTTTCGTGGCATTAAAAAAAAATCTTTATTTAATTTTGTAAAGTAAAACTTACAATCTCTTGCCGGTAAAATAAATGCCTTAACAGTCTAACGACATTTTAATTACTGTATAAAGCGGCATATCTTTTTATTTAAATTATTCAAGGATAAAGAGGTAAAATATTTAACCATAATTTTTGGATTTACTAAATAACACCGGTAATGAATGGTTTTCCATTTAGGTAACTTCATTAGAAGAGCTATGTGTACGGAGCCGGAAAATAAATTCGGGGATTTGCGATCAGCTCAACCGTATTCAAAGTACAAATTGCCGAAATTACCATTGCTGAACGTGGACATGTTAAATGGGGAAAAGTTAAGGTTTGATTACACTTCGCCAGCACATTTAATCTTGCTAAACAAATTGGAGTGAAGAATAATTAAAGTGGTGTTTACTGGCGTCTTGATATATTAATGAAATACCATGTGGCAATAACCTTTAAATCTATATCAGACCAGAACAAAATGTGGAGTTTTACTAGCCAAACTGTTATTTGTAAGGGGTACTTTTTTATATCTTAACAACCCCTTCTGAGTTAATTATTTTATTATCACTTATTTAAATTTGAGTCCTTCTGAATATATAAGGAGAAAAAAAAATAGTAATCATTTTATTCCTTAAAATATTAAAAAAAAACACGTATGATTTAAGATTTAAATAGCTCGGTATTTCCCTTATACAGAGTCCCTATTGAAGTCCGCAACATATTTAAGTTTTCTTATTAACACACTTACTTTACTAGAGCAAAAATAATATAGACACTTGTCACTAAATGCTATGTGTCACCAATCACTGACATTTTCTTCTAAAAAATATGTTGAAATGTTTTTTGTGACCAAATTTTGAAAAATGTCATTTGAAAAAGTTGTTTCTCTGGCCACTTAATAAGCATCCACGAATTTTAATCATTTTAATTCGAAAATTAATTTTTCTTTAATATTTTTGACAATTATGTTTATTTGAAAACGAAAGTTGATATAATAGGTATAAATTTGCTTTTTAATAAACAACATGTAAAAAAGTAACAATCAATGCCCATGTTTAATTTGATGTAAGTGTTTTGAAATAACAGCGATTTAACATTTTAAAGTTAGGATGTTTGATAACCCTAATATTTTTTTTATTTAGATTTTCCATCTATAATATAAACAAAATATATAACAAAAATTAGTCCTAAATATTACATGTTTTTTATTTTACTTTTCCATTGTTCGACCACATATCGTCGCTGTCATGTAGAACTAGCTTAAGTTCATTTTTGCCAAATTTGAGAATATTAGACAAAATAGCAGGTATAGTAAAGTGTTTCTGATCGATTGTACAAGTAAAAATAAATTCCAATAATAATATCAACAATGCAAAATCTAAATTTTAAATAACCCGATGAGAGTAGTCGTGACTAACTAGTTAAGAACAAATATACAAAACCAGAATTCTTTATTGAATTATCCAACTTTTCAAAACAGTGTTCTCTTCCTCGGGACAAACCAAAAACATTTTAGGTTTTAAAATTATCCTAAAATACGTTTCTTACAGTATTCTTCCTACCAAAGTGAATTTCTAATAAAACAAAAAATTAAATCAGAACATGACATAATCATCATGCTCATAGACACGAGACACTGTGTTATATAATGTATTGAGTGTATTTTAGATACATGGAAAAAACATTTTTTTAGAAGATTTTCAAATTTACGGGAGTGGAAGCGCTAGCATGTCTTGTACAAATCGACTGACAGCACCATGCGTCATTTGTCATCTGACAGCCAGGTAGTGCCAATCAATGTGTTCGATTTTGTTTGGGTTTAATTTGGTAGTGGGTAGTTGTTATGCAGGGAAACACCAATAGGCAACCATTAATACATAACGAAGATGCCTCCACTAAGTTTTATGTCTAGCTAATTAATAACAAAGAAAAAAACACGACGGTTTTTTTATTTATGGAGAGTTTTTAGGAAATCGTTACGCAATTACTGCTTCCATCGACATGAAAATCATTTAAAAAATAGTGGTAACGTGATTTGCATTATCGGTCAAAATCTAAAATGGGCTTATAAAATTAGAAAATAAAATAAAGAAATGTATGTACAAAATCAAAGGCTAAAAACACAAGTTGTTGATTTTTATTTGTCTAGATACTTTTTAGTGTTGATAAATGTGCCTCTGATAAATCACGAAAATAAACGGTAAAACTTCCAGAATTTTATTGCAATTTAGGCAGTTCATATGTACAGATCTGATATGTGGTCCGATAAAAACGTTTCTTGAATATTAAAAACAACCCTGCGATTAAAAAACATAATATTCGTCATAGTCCTTATATTACTTATGATACTCGTTGGGGTAATTGCTAGTATATTTTATTACACAATAGTAGCAAAATTCAGACTCTAAATCAAAAAACGTTTAATGATTCTCTTCTAAAAAAAAACGTTTATCTTTATCCTTAATGAACAGCTTAAGAATTTAAGACTACATACTTAATTTTTTTATCCCAGTAGAATTCTTGTTGGATACTCTAATCTCCAAAGTTTCCCATACCCACCTGAAAAAAAAGAAAGAGGTAAAAAATGCATCACACAAAGTCTTATTAAATCTTTTAAGCCTAACTTAAAAATATCCTTAACTTGAAGAAACTCTTTATATCTATAGCTACAACAGCTTCAAAAGAGATTAAATTGTTTTTAATCTGTATTTCTCCGGAAATTTGTCTCCAAACTTTGATTTTTATGAAAAAAAAAACGCATTTTCGGCGCAAAAATGATCATATCGGGCGCAAAATTAAGTTTTGGCATACATTTTTTTGCTCAAAATCTTCTCTTGATAAGCCCCACGAGACTGCTTAAAAATGAGGGCCATAATGTTCCGAAATTTTTTACGCAAAAGCGACTTTTACTTATAAAAGGTGCAGAAAAAATATAATTTAACAAAAATTGTTGAGAATCATTTAAGGAACACCGATAATCTTTTTTAAAATTTTTGGACAAGCCGAATAGAAATTTTTTAAAACTTATGCAAAAAATATTTATATATATATATATATATATATATATATATATATATATATATATATATATATATATATATATATATATATATATATATATATATATATATATATATATATATATATATATATATTTCTGAATTTCTGAAGTGCAAAAAATGTTGTTCTGTAAAAGCGACCATTTTGGACATAACTACGACTTATCAATAAATAATTGACCAATATATTATCGAAAAAGTGTCAGCTTTGGAAAAAAATTATAGATTAGAAAGTCTTTGGAATCTTCACTTTAATAAATCGAGAAAAAAATTATACAATCTCTCAAAAACCCTCACTTTTGATCAGCTTTGATTAAACCAACAAGATTTATCCAAGAAAAAAAGTAGGGATTTGCGTTCAGAATTGAATAAGCGAACTAACTGGTATGGTACATTTCAAAATAATTCTTTGATATCTCGACCGCAATAAAATTTAAATGACATCCCTTAGTGAAAAACCCAACCATAAATTAGTTGCGTGACAAATATACGTCCTGAATACCTAGTAATATAAATAGTTTAGGTTAGCTATTTTGGATGCTCAATAAAACACACGAAAATACCTTGACAAACTATAAACGACTGATAAACTAAAACGAAAAACTCTGCTTTATATGCAACACCTGCAATTTGCCTTTAACCCACATAATATACCAAAAAGTAGGTACAAATATTAATAAAAAAAATTTTTGCCCGGGGGCCTACATGCTGGCACCCAAAATATTTTTTTTTCGACTAACAGTAGCAGGTAAAAAAAAAAAATTTTAAAGAATTATTTGAAACGTCCCAAAAAGCCCAAAAAAAGTCGGTTATCTAATTGATGATTTTTTAAAACTTTCTGCTTTATAAATTTCTCGTCCAGTGACACGGGGTTTCGGGAAAATTTTGGCAATTTATTATTATCAACACCACAGCCCTACTTCACTTTAACAAGCCGTGAACAACCACTTGGAAAAAGCCGCAACCGGAAAAGATTCAGATCGGTTTCCCGAGCTCGATGAGCCGTAACCGGGTATCGAGGCGCGTATTTTTAAATTCATTTGGGGTAAATTAAAGATGCGTAAATAGTATTGATATTTCCATTAAAATAATTAAATCAGGATAATAATTAAAAAAATAAATTTTTTTTATATAATATTTAAACTCTAAAACAAATTAATTTATGTGCATAGGTCAAGGCATAAGAACATGATGCTTTTTTGTAAAAGGAAAACAATTTAATATAACATTTAGTTAGTAATTGTACTTAGTTTTAGTTTTGTTTATTTTTTTTTAAAATGTGTCTAGCCTTTTTTGTTTTTTGACCGCCTTTTCCGATTTGTCTGTGGCATTTTTGTTATTTTTTTTTTAACATAATTATTTAAAAGAATGTTTGAAAATATAGAGCACATCATAATGAACATTTTTGTTCTCGTTACCACAAAAACTTTTGAGATAAATCATTAAAGCCTTCATGTTGTCTAGTGCTTAAATTAGTTAGATCACACAGGATAGCTTTTGATTTTCCTTTTTTGGAAGTCACTCAGTATCAGGGTCATTAATAATTTCTCAAAAACGCGCACATATGGAACAGAACGTCTTAACAATTTCTGTGGGAACCCTTTTAAACCGCCACGTTGTAGACAATCAAAGTATTCGTCGTCAATTGGGTTTTTTCACTTTCAACAAGAAAAGAAACACAGATGTTACAATTATTATTTTTTTTAAAAATTTTGGGGCAGCTAACCTTTATATAAATTTGTACCGATTTGTCAATTTATATTCATTTAGGTATTCAGTTTCAAGTAAAAAAAAAAATTTTTCAGTGTAATTATTTTGAGGTATTGTCCAATCAAGATCATTTTCCGGATAATGTCCCCCCTGTTTTTTAATCTCAGCTAAAGAGAAATTACCATCAGCAGCGCTTCTAAATATAGTTTGAGTCTAATTTTTTTCTGGCATTTAAAATATCATCAAAGTAACATTGTAAACAACCTCCGAGAAATCTGTATTTACCAAATCTTTTCTAACTTTTCAGTAGTAAATTACCTGGGAAAATATACGACAAATCAAATTTTTGGAAAATAATAGTCAATTATTTCTAGTAAACAGAGGTACTATGGAAAGTGCAGAATAGGTGTCGTTTTTAAGGGGCCATTATTGTTTTCAAGTTTATGCCAAGCTTCAACCCAGGTAACAAATTTTCTTAAAAAATTAACAGAGAAATGATCAATTTTAGAGATGGGATCGCAAACTCTTTTTTACTTCTTTAATCGCCTTGTTAAAAAAATGTTAGGTAACCTTTGAGGATTAGTCATCGATTCTGAACCTTTTTTTTTATAACGAGAAAGTAAATTTAGTTGAGACCATCTGGTTAATTTCATGCCTATTGGTAAAACCCATTTTGGGGTCATTAAAAGAGAGTATTATTATTAAAAACACTTATTTGCATATCTGAACCTACTAAAATCTGATTCCAATATTTACGCGGTTCATTTGTAAATCTGAAAAACTCTAGCGTATAAAAAACTTTAGAGTCTTTCACAATTTAATTTTCCCAAGATTCATTTAAAGTTATCTATTTTTAAAATTTGAAATCAAATCGTCAAAGTTTATAATTAGGTCAAATTTTCAAAATCTTTATTTAATTGGTCACTTCGATCCTGCATTATCTTGGTTCTTTCAGCAGGACTTTTTCGGGAAACAGGGACTGTTTTTGAGAAGTAATGTGGTAAATTTGGAAAAATACTAGGCACGTTTAACTTTAGTCTAGTTTGGTGGTACCTTTGATTGACCCATCTGGCAAGCGATAATCATCCTCTCTAATAATGTCACTTTCTACAAAATGCTTGCGAAAACCCCGAATATTTTGGGGTGACCATGACTGTCTAGGAATATTCCTAAGCCAATGGGCTTTAAGGTTTTCGCCCTTTTGGGAAAAAGGTGAAAACAGATACAGCTGGTTCTCTGCATCAAGAAAAGTTTTAAAATTGATTTGCACCCAGGCACACAACAAGGACTTGGCATGGTAAATTAATTAAATTGAAAAAAATACCGAGAAGATTACCAGGAAAATAATAATAATAACAGTAACTAAATAGTATCTAATAAGCAGGCACCAAGTACCTATGCAACGCAATAACAAAATAAAAACGAACGACAAAATTCCAAAATGTATACCTTACGTACTTACGGTAATTTCAATGCTAATATTTGTACTGTTTTTAAAAAATAACTAAAAACCTACAAAATTAAAGCCAAACACGAATATTAAAACACACTTTCAATTTTAATTATTTTTTAAAACACCACCAAAATGTCAACTTCATTTGCCGCCATTTACTTTAAGTACTTTATAACACCGGCATTTTCACCCGCAGATATTTTGTTTTTACGCAATGCCCGAAAAACGTCCCTTACCACAAATCTCACACAGTAAGCCCCTTTACAGGTTTAGTCTTTATCTTAAAATATTTTCTTTCAAAAAGTTGATTTATTAACAAAACTCAACAGAGCAACAGGTCATTCAACGTAAATCATATGACTAAACAACAGCAAACGTGTCGCTAGATCGGGAGCATAGTCCCCAGTTTTCCCCTTGTTCACGGCTTGTTAAAGTGAGGTAGGGCTGTGTCAACACCTATCAATACGACTGACACAGAGACAAATTTTCCGTATTCCTTGCATGATCATAAAGACTGATTTGATCAACTAAAGTGCAGAGCTAATAGACTGCTACGCGCGTAAACCCGCGTTTACACCAAAGTTTTCCACTAGTTGCGGCAATTTTTTGCTTTTTCTACAAAATACAGCAACTTTTTCTGTCTTCCACTTGTGGAGAGAAAAATCTTCCACTAAATTTTGGTTTCCCCCGGAGTGTCGCCGCGTTTACACCAAAGTCTTCAACTAAGTTTTTCACAAGTTGGGGCAATTTGTTGCTTTTTTTACCAAATACAGCAACTTTTTCTGTCTTGTTGAGAAACAAATCTTCCACTTAATTTTAGTTTCCCGTGAAGTGTCGGTATAGATCAAAGAAAGCTGACAACTAAAATGGAAGATTTGTTTTGGGGGTTTTGGGGAGCAATTTTAAAAAATGTGGAGAATTACTACCTAAACCTTTTGTCCAATTTTTTTGACAATTTTCCCCCTTGTTTCTCTAAATTTAAGAAGAGCAACTTTTAGTTTTCACATAAAATCTTCCACTTGTTGCTTCAATTTGAGAAGTGCAATTTTAGTTGACAACTTATAGTTTTCTAGAATTTGTCGACTTTAGTTTAAATTTGGTGTAAACGCGCCTAAAAGTTAAAAAAAAATTGACAACTAAAAGTGGAAGATTTTTGGCACCCTTGAAAAAAAGTGGGAACTAAGAAGTTGATAACCTTTCGCGCAATTCTTTGGTAACAAGTTTTTCACTTGTTTCTCTAAATGTAAAAAAAAACCTTAGTTTTCTAAAAAAAATTTTTACTTGTTGCTCTAATTTAAGAAAAGCAATTTTTTGTTGACAATTTTTTGTTTTCTAAAATAAATACTTTTCATTGATATAGAAATTTTACCGTTCTCCTGACTGTCGTCTACTCTAAACCTTCGAGAACCCCAACAGTAAAAAAATGTAGACAGTTAGACATGACGAACTTAAGAAGGTAATAGGAACCTTTTAAAAAAATTTAAAAATCTTCGTATATTAAGGTTTCTTTTCTTGTGTTCCAAATGGCTTTATTACGTTTGATCTCGTCACAAAAATTTCAGACCACGATAAGCTTGTTGTAATTTTTTGCTGCTAAAAGCGTCAACAAGCAAAGTCTAGGCCATAAAAAACCCCCCACGCGGCCGTGACTATTTACACGCTTCAAGAGATATTCGGCATTAATCCGACTGATCTCATCAGTTTAACATCGGCCTTGTACCTGACCAAAAAAGTTTTTTCCCCCGCTGAGACGTGATATTCACATCGTTTGCATTTTTGATTTAGGGATAACCTAATGTGATATGACTTTATAAATACCATTTGCGGTTCTCTTGATGTTTTATTTTTATATAAAATGTGTATATTTTTATCTCGGCTAACCTGTATCAAAAATACAAATATTTTATTTGTAGTTACAAATAGTGTTACATAGAATTATGGGACATTTTCAAAGTTTTCCAATACTTCGTCGGATCTAAAATTTTAGCCTTAAAATACAATATATTTTTTTCTGTTAATATATTTCAAATCTATAATTAATACGCCTCTTTAAACTTCCATTTCTAAATGCTTTTAAAAAACATTTTTAAAAAATCCAAATTAAAAGCAGTAATATATAAATATACTTAAAAAAATGGAAAAATGGGAATAATGGATTTGGGGCTTTGTAGAGAAAAACCTCTGCAGGCAACAGGTCTCACAATGTAAATACTTTGGGGATGAAGTAATTGTTAAATCTCTCTCCAATAAAATAAGAGAACAAAACAACTAATCAAAACTCTTATAAGTCTGCCCTTATGGATTAATCCACCCCAATTCCAAAATGACCTTTATTAGTCAACTGATTGCAGATCGTTTAGATTAGTAAACGACAAATATGCACTTAAAGCCTAATAACTATGGCCGCGTGGGTTACTTTATATGGCTTAAACACTGCCTGTTGACGCGTTTATCGGTAATAGAATTTAAACGAGAATACCGTGGTTTATCAATTTGTCGACTAACAGCAGTCAGAACACTTACTTAAGCAGTTAAGAGTGAACAACGGATAATATTATAATAAAAGGAACGAGCCTATTTTTGACATTATAATTTTGTAACGCATAATTACATGCTCTTTCCGTGGTGTTTTTTGCCGGAATTTTAAGACAGGGATTTCTCGGGTTTAGACAAAAAATATAATTTAATTAATTATAAGTTCACAAAATATTCCCCTTAAAACAATAAAAAAAGCCTGTAAGTTGGTGAAAAATATTTGCATCAACTGCAGTCGCAAAGTTATTCGAAAATGTTGATCTTGCTATTTACTTACTAGCCACCACAAACCAAAAGATTTTTTTAGTGGCAGCTATTTGTTCTATAAGGATTCCGTTAAAAATTACGAGATAACAACTAAAGAATACGAAATCACTATTAAAAATTGAATTAAAATCACACAATTTTTATTGTAAAACACATACACTTTAACATATTAAATTACTTCCTTAAAAACATACATTGGTAATTATGCAGAAAGTGGCCGCAACGCCGATTTTAACGAAATTTGGTATACGGAGGTTTTTGGGGGCGCTGATCACGAATCTGAAAACCTTTTTCGGCGGAAACGTTTCGTTTTTGACATATCCATCATCATGGAACGTCTACTTATAACAAGTCCAAATTATGCAGATTTTTATAAAATTTCAAATAACTTGAAAATTAAAACAATGGCTGATATACTATTTCGTTCATTTCTCTTAATTTACAGGCCGCCAAACCATGGCGTGATCCGGTCGCCATCAACTTGATATAGCGAATAAAAAAGACATTTTTCTTTCTTCCTTTCTGACCTTTTAAGTGCGTTTTTATTTTTAATGCGATTATACTGTTTTATAGTAAGGATAAAAAAGCAAGTAAGTAAAAATATTGTGTTCTTATTGCAAGATCAAGTGCAGTACGCAACAAAAATATCGCAGTTGCCAGTATTAACACAGAAATGTGCCTAGAATAATTTTTATTTGTCCATAAAAAAATTATAATTTTCCGGTAAACTTATAAAAAATTATCTAATGCCCCTTTTATTGTTGTACACTAGAATCCCGCTAATCCGAACTAATTAGGACCAAGCCCTGTTCGGATTGGCGAAAATTCAGATTAGGCGGAATTTTGTCACATACTGCCATATTATTGTCTTTTTAATGCGTATTTAGCGTCGGATGTGTAAAATAATAAAAGTCAGACGCAAAATACACCTTTATTATTTAACAATACATGGTGTACCTTGCTACTGATTTTAACTTACATTATTTATCTTATACATAAATAAATTATGTATACGATTTTGTTAATAAACGTACGACGTTACTTAAAAAAACTTGTTTTTCTTTACTTTTCCTAGTTCTTAAATTTTATCATTTTTTTGTCCTAGCCCTGTTTCGATCAAACGGATTTTCGGATTAGCGGGGTTCGGATTAGCGGGACTCTAGTGTAGTTACTGACGTTTTAAACCAATGCAGTACGTTCTTTTCTGCAATGCGTTTTTGACAAACGAAGATGAACAGATTATACTATTTAATTTTTTAAATAAACAAAAGAAAATGACACGTATGCACTGATTAAAAATTAAAAATATTTAAATATCCGGAGAGGCCCCGCTTGGTATTTTATTTAGTCCGCTTTCATTCGAGATGTAATATTGAAACTTAGCCCCGATCGTCTCTGTCGATCAGGCGTTGTGAATTCATTTGGTTAACCCCTTGTGATGTGGATACCCTTTTTGCGAGAAATATTTAAATTTTAAATGCTTTTTTTTATTCTGTTATAGAAAAATTTCCAGCATATCAACGTAAGTCCAAGAGGTTACAGTTGGTTCATAAAAAAAAAATGGCCCATAAATTTTTTGTTTGACATACCACACCAGACTGTGACTTTTGGCGAATCTCTAACGTGTTCGTTATATTGTCAGATTTTCTTTCTAAAACCCTGCAGTTATGCTTATTTACTTTTCCATTGAGGTGAAATGTGGCTTCGTCTGACATTTTGGGCTTATTAGTCTATCCAAAAATGTATATTGTTCCTTACTAAATTTGAATTCCTCTGGCAAAATTCCACCCTTTTTGGAAAATCAGTTTCTTTTTTTTTGTAACATTTAAATTTTGTATGGCTAAAATTTAAGTTCTTTTTTCATGATTTTTGTACTGTAGTTTTAGGAAATGAACTGAACTTGAGATTTTTTTTTGTTGACAATGTTGGGTCTTCCTGAGTTATCTCCAGAATTTGTAACGTTTTATTTAGCAAATTCTTAATGTTTATAATTTCTTTTTACGGGCTAAAAAACCTGTACTTAAATTTTCTGTACCAGATTTTAATTGAATTTTTTGTGGGTGGAGCTTTATTAAACATGTTTCTAAATCTTCGCTGGGTTTCTTTTACTGATTTGGTTTCGGCAAACATAATAACACATTTTCCTTTTTCGCTTAACGAGAACATTTTGCGCTTTCTAATTAAAATAACTTGTCAAAAATGACCAACAATGGCTGACAATGAGGTTGTTGCTGTTATGGAAACGAGATAACTTTGTTTCCACAGGCGACTTTTCAAAAATCCTTTTAAAATAATATTCCTATTCGACATACAGTCAATTCTTTGGAGGTCAATAAATGCGTTATTTTTTAAGATAACCATAGCTTGTGTTACATTTTTTAAAGGGGAAAGATTAAATTTTAAAAATATTGAAACATATACAGGGTGTTCCATTTAAAATAACAAAGTTGTCCTATATCGGAAAATCGGCCATTTTGTTTTTAAGCTAATGGAATGTCACATAAAAATGGTAAAGATACGAGAATAAACTTTAAATAAATATAAGTATATTTGCGAAAACCGCATCTTGATATCTTTATTTGTTCAAAAGTTATTCGCGATCAAAATGGGTCAAAATATGGACGGCCACCCTGTATTTTGTATATTTGTTCGGAAGACCTTTTAAATTATCATATGTAAATATAATGCAGTTCCAAAATTATTACATATATACGTGTCAAAATAATAACCTCCTTTTCTTTGAAGTCGGTTTAAAAACCAGACCCTAGGTAACCCTTTATACAAGCCTTCGTGGGCTGTCATAGAGATAAAAAAAAAGAAAATTTTAATTAAAAATATACAAATACCCGGTTGCAGAAAGCGTGATTAGTACTTTGAATGGTTAACGAAATGTCAGATTTTGACAGGTTGCCTACTAAAACCATTGAATAACACTGACATAAGGTTCTGTTAAACATTCTAAACCTTGATTAACTTTTGTGCAACCCGGGGTTAGTGGTATAGAAACCTGAAAACCCAGAAAAAATGATTTGTTTTTAATAACTTTTTGTTTAAAAGTTCATTATTACAAAAACAGCACATGATAAAATTTTTAACCTTATCACTTTCGCATTTATTTTTTTATCCGATTTTTTTTTCTATATGTGATAGCTGATAAATGAAATACTAAATATTAGTATGATCAGGATTGTCAATGATTGTGCTAGTAAACGTTGTTAATTAATACTGCCCAGAGTAAGAAGAAATGCAAGTTGTCGCCAATTAAGCGAGTTTGAACAGGGACGAATAGTTGGATTAAGAAAAGCTGGACTTTTATATCGGGATATTGGTGCTAGACTGCAAAGAAGTTTAGATACTGTGGTGAGATGTTGTCAAGCATGGGTTCAAGAAGGCCGAACATAAAGAGCCAGGGGCACAGGACGAGTTCAAAACCGCCGCTTAAGATTGCTAGCTTTACGAGATCGTTTCTCCACAACCAAAGCAATTGCAAATCAGTGGTTTACAGAACATGGAAGGCGAATTGGAATGCGAACAGTTTATCCTTGAATAAAAAGTTTTGCTCTTTTTTCATTCCGTCCTCACTGGGTCTTACCTTTAACTCGAGAGCATCAAAACAATCGACTTCAGTGGAGTAGAGAACAACTAGCGTGGGACTAGGAATGGGACTGTGTGTTTTGCGACGCATCCCGATTTTGTTTAGCCATGCACGATGGTCGGGCACGAGTAAGAAGGCGACGTAGGGAATGCCGTGATCCCCAATTTTTTGTTGAGAGGCATGTTCATCGTACTATTGGGATTATTGTGTGGGGTGCATTGCTTACAGCTCTGGGTCTCCTTTAGTGTTTATTAGAGGCAGCATGATCGCTCAGCGTTACATTGAAGAAATAGTGGAGCCACATTTAGTTTTATATCTTAGGACTCTCCAAAACCCAACTTTTCAACAAGATAATGCCCAGCTACATGTGGCAAGAGTAACGTTGGACTACTTTAAACATGCCAAAAATAATTTGCTGTCATGGCTACCACGGTCTCCCGATTTGTCCCCCATTGAACACGTGTGGAACATGATCGGTAGAAGATTAAGCAATTTAAAACACCCACCTCAAACTCTGGTTGCGCTTCGACACGAGATTAAGATGGCCTAAAATGAAATACCCCAGAAAGATATTGATCACTTAATTTGAAGCATGCCTAGACACATTAATGAATGTGTCAGACATCATGGCGCATCAAGAGATTATTAAACAAATCAAACAACAAAAATTGGATTGAAATTCTAATTATTTGCTTACTATGACCATCCTGATATTTGGGTAAAATATTACTGAAATAAAATCATTTTAACTGGGGGTTTGGGTTTTTATGTCACTTAGTATATATTCAAAATGATGCTTAATAAAAACATGGTTAAGGCGAAACTAAACAATAATTTTAAGTCAATTTTCTAATATCATTTACCAAACGTATTTTCTCGCGATTACAATACTCTCGTGATGGCAAGGAAAATACAAATCCTGAAAAGTATTTATTATGTACATGAATGACTTAATTCCTCTCGTAGGCTTTTTCAATGACAGCTGCCTGTCAACATAGCCAAGCCCCACAAAATAAAGCCGGTATAATTTTCAACTCCATGTTGACGTCAAATGCTCGTCTGTCTATTGTTTCTATCTTCTGCGGGAATCGTACGCGATAGAATTTATAATTACTTTTACAGGTTGCAATTTTCGAAGAATGTGGGAGGTCCCGCGCCTCCATTCAAAATCTCTTTATTTATGCCGTACATGGGTAATTGCCGTGTGGCCAAACGGGAGTGGTCGTTTCTTAAAAATTAATTACCAGTATGGAACTATTAACTATTCGGAAGTAAATGTGTTCTATGATTTATTAGGACTAGAGAGAGGTTTTTGATCTAGTATTGTTATTGTGCAACTCGTGATACGAATCTAATTCATTATTGTGAATTCTTGTTGCAATATTTAATTGCAAGGCAGGACCGTATTTTGAATTTGTAGACTCATAACTAAACCTACACTTAAATCATGCATAAAGAGTGAACTTTTTTCTTACCAGTAATTACTCAATCACCTTCATTACTAAATATTCGGTGGAGATATGACATCAACGTGACAATATTGTTTTAACATACATTAACGCGCGAGAATCCACTATTATTTTTTCCTTAAAAAAACATACTCAAGAGTTCTTTCTTTTAATTCAAATAAAAAAATTGCAAAATTTATACCATATCTTTACATACATGTTTTTCTTTAAACCCTAATTCAAATAATCCTAAAATAGTTAAAAAGAGAGACAAAAGTCTAGTTGATAAAAAAAAAAATGTTTTTATGAAAATATTAACAAAAGGAAATCTTTAAAACGTTTTCTTGACTTTAAAGTAATGCTGGTTGTATTTTAAATATTTATATTTAAGACAAAATCAAACGAGACCCATTATAATTCTATTTTTGCAATACGATATTCCTCGCTTAACAGGGAAAATGTCACGAACAGGCCATAAATTTGACTCGTACTGTCCTTTGTTATATATGTGCGATTAGATTTTTAAATAACAAAAAACATATAAGATAAAAATACAAAAACAGTTATTTGAAAAATTCCGGAATGTAATTAAATTGTAAAAACGTTAAACTTTCAGGCCATTAGCAAAATGCATAGAAAAGTATATATTTTAATTTGATTTTATAAATCAAAAATCTGCCAGCATGCATTTGATGACAATCATAGAATAAACTGGAACGGCCCAGTATTTTGGCGGAGAAATTTAAATTAAAAAAATAACCTCAAGAATAATGTGTAGTCTTAATCTCAGTTAATTTAAATAATACTGATTTATTTTTGATTAATGCTAAAGTAACTACAGGTATCCTTAAAATTTAATATATCCTCAGTCTGCCTTATCACATTATGTCATAAGTTTTTAAAAACGTTTTAGAATATCGTTAATTTTAACAGCAATACTTTAAAAACTGTTGTCCCCGAACTGTTGATAAAGAACCCCGCACAAACCTTATGGGAATGGGCTCCCGGTCAAATTGGCTGAAATTTTAATATGCTGTTCGTTTCGGCATCCTGAACAAAAGTCTCAATGGTCACAAAGCTCAATTTTACTTATTTTGGCTCCTACGGAGCTCCAAAGCTTCACGGATTCACCATTATTGACTTCTTAAAAGGGTATTTTTTCGAAAGTTTAGTATTTTCTGTGTTAACAAAATCCCATATGATGTATTAAGTGTCACTGCTCAAATCCAAGCCAATATGATGAAATTAAAAAACCTTGACAGCTGATCAATTAGTTGCCAAACAAAAGCAATAATGAAAATTAATAAAATTGACTGTAAATATATATTTGAGCAGTTCAAAACTGATATTAAAAATCGATATTGACAGTTGATGCTGAGTTCAAGACTGATGTCAAAAAAACCATATTGACAACTGACAGCTGTCAAATAACTGCCAAACAATAAGCAATAATCAAAACTGATAAAATCCACATGAAAAATATGTTTTTAAGGTTGCTGAGTTCAAAGCTAATGGTAAAAGATCGATGTTGACAGTTGACAGCTGTCAACTGTCAAAATCGTCTTTTTGATATCAGTTTTGAACTCAGCAACCTCCGCGTGGATTTTATTAATTTTAATTATTGCTTATTGTTTGACAGTTTTTTGACAGCTGTCAACTGTCAATATCGATTTTTTAATATCAGTTTTGAACTCAGCAACCTTAAAAATATATATTTACATAAGGATTTTATCAATTTTCATTATTGCTTGTTGTTTGGCAGCTAGTTAACAGCTGTCAACTGTCAATATTATCATATTGGCATGGGATTTAAATGCAGCGACCTCAAAAACATAAGAGAGTACTTTTTGTTAACACAGCAAATACTAAACATTCGAAAAGATTACCCTTTTAAGGAGTCAATAATGGTGAATCCGTGTGGCTTCGGAGCTCCGTAGGAGCCAAAATAAGCCAAATTCAGTTTTGTGCCCATTGAGACTTTTGTTCAGGATGGAACAAACAAGGATATTATTAAGGGCGAGTAACGATCAAGATCATTTAACGCGTGAGCCTAGCGAGCGCTTTAAGACTTAAGATCACCAATTGTAATTTTTTGAGCCATCGATTTGTTATTAAATTTTGGAAATCATAATTCTTGATTTTTTTTTAAATCTGTTTTGGTTTTAGGGAACCAACTTGACGGATGTTTAAATGGTTGGTATTCAAATGACAAAATTAAACAGACAATGTTTATTTTATGTATTTTAAGTTATCTATTTTATTATCGTTTATACGTTAATAATGCTCATAAATAAACGAACGCCAATAAAGGTTTATTTGGCGTTCGCATATCTACAAGTTAAAAAAGGATCAAATGACTGTATGTATACCAGAATGTACGCTGAAACCAATGTGGTTATCTGAAAAGAGGCCGAAATAATGTTTATTATTAGATAATTCCGCCACAACAATATACAACATATCTGAAAACTCATTCCGTACAAGTTGGTAGCTCCAACAAGTTTTAATTAGGCCACGAGCTGTGTTTATTCCTTTCATTTTGTGTATTGACAGCCCCCGTTGAGGAATTTCTGTTCATTTTGTGCTCGTTAGTTGTGGAACGTTATTGCATTTTTCAAGAAAGTTGTTTTAGGAAAGCTCAATTAAATCTAATTGGATATTAAATGCCATTTGCAGAGTAACCACATTCGAAAACTGATTTAAAATATACGACATTTACACTATTTTCGTAAAAAAAAAACGTAAATAGAATAGAGCAAAATAGAACTTCTAGAAGAAAATTATTGCTTAAAGGTGTCCTTTTTATTTATTTATTTATATTTGGTTTGAAATTGAATTGAGACATTTTTGTGGATCTTGGCGATCTTGGATAGAAAATACAAAAAGAAGATCTTGGATAACGCCATCCGTTGATTATCCACCACCCCACTTTTATCATTTTGCTAAACGCGCATGTCGGGGGAATAATTATCAGCACTTTTTCGCGGGGTCAATTGGGAACATTTTGGGCGATTTCCATTGTTATTTCTGAACGATAACAATAAACATGGACATTACCAATCGCATTTCTGAACGGACTTGTTATTCTTTGGTATAACCTTTACCCCAAGAGAATCATTCCTTACCTCGTCCCTTTTATCAGATATTTGTTAAAAATCAGTTAGCTGGCTGTTTATATAATAAAAAAGGGTTGCACTTTTAAGAAGTTTGGGGATTGGGGATCACTAAGCTAAACCAATTTATACGTAAACCTGTCTTTTTATTTGTTAACAATATTTACCAAGGAAAAAATAAGATAATATAACCATTTAAAATTTAAAGAAGCCATATTAACAACGGTAAGTCATTTGAAAGTAGTTCTTAAAATAGTTTATACCTAAAATTTTGTTAATCTTCTACGTTTAAAAAGTATATATTTTGGTGTTCTATTTCTGGTGTCGCAATCAAATAATTTAATCCTTAAACGTTTGTTGTAAACCGATTTGTTTTGTAAATATACAAAATAACAAAGAAAAATATGTATAATCTAAAAATACTAAGCACGTGTGTAAGTGGTCCCTTTTTCTAGAAACTTTTCAGGTGAGTAATTCCAACAAAAACATATTAAAACATCCATTCGCCACAAAACTATAAAACACATTTATCTATAATCTAGTTTTAAAAGTCCAGCAAAAAAATTATTAAATTTCAGCTGATCTTAAGGGTTTTCTTGGACCTGAAAAATTAAAATTTTACAAGTTTGTTCAAACTTGTGGTTTAACATTTAAAGAGTATGTTTTAAAAAGATTTATTTTAAAAGGCCAAATGCCTTGAGTGCAAAAACTTGGGACATTTTCGTCAGCTTGAGGGGAGGCAACTTGTGGGCTTACGTCAGCCAAATGTGCTACTTTAAGATGTTATCAGGCATCTTAAAGTAGCAGAATTTAAAAAGGTCGAGGACAGAAAGCTAGGGGCACCGTACGTCGTAGGTGAACAACATAACAGACTTTTGGCTCGTAGAGATCTCTTTAAATCGACTAGGGCTATTGCGAATCAGCGGTTTTAAGATTACGGAAGGGTAGTCGGGATGCGTACAATGTATTGCCAAATAAAAAGTTTTTGGCTTTTTGTTACCGACCTCATTGGATATTGCTATTGACTTCTGAACATCGATGGAACCGACTGAAACGGTGCAGAGACAGACCTTTGTATAATTAAGAATGGAACCAGCTGGTCTTAAGTGATGAAATTTGCATTTGTGACCAAAGTAATCGTAGACTTCATGGATCAACATTACATTAATCGCTTACCATGGCCCCCACGATGGCATGATGTCTCTCCGATCAAAGATGTGTAGGACAACGCAGATGAATGAATTGAACAGCACGACCCTCAGACTCAACAACTTAGACATAAGTTAGAGGCAGTGACGGATTTACCAGCAGGCTGAGTAGGCTGAAGCCTAGGCCGGCAGATTTTAGAAGCATTCATATCCCCAAATGGTATTAGGTCCATACAAACCATTTGACATTTCATATGTTTTACCACATAGATAATTTTTTAAGATAACTGAATATATTGCTTTTAAATTGTTATTACGTTTACCTAATGTATATTAATGTGTAAGTAGTATTAATTGTAAGTCATATCTTAGCCCGCCTTATTAAAAGTATATGATTAAGCTTTTATTAGTTCATAAATATATCCCAAAACTATAACTTGTGCAATCTTAACTAAATCGTTGGGTTGTACAAATAATCTATGAACTGACACATCGATCGCCTAGATCAATATCATACTAATTACCGGAAAAAGGTGGTGTAATTAGGACGGAAGTGCACAAATCATAAATTCACAATTTCAATAACAAAAAATTGTAATTAATAGGGTATTGAATTGTAGAGGCCGTATATATATAGTAGTGTAGGTATGAGATACCCAACCAGATTAGTGTCCAGACCTATCAATAAGTGTAAAAAAATCAACGGTTTTCAACACGTTATTAACTTTATTTCGTTTTTGTTCATCCGATTTGGCTGAGCACTTAATTACTTATTAGTTATCTATTGTGTGCTATACATTTAAGCATAACATAATAAGATATACTGTATATAAATAGGTGTTTATATTTTCTTGGCACTTACATTAAATTCTTTATCTAGTTTCCTAAAAATATTTCGTTCCTTTTAGTTAGCAATGATTATTTTTTTAATCTGAAAGAACTACTACAACATATTTATAAATGGGAATTATTTGTTGATAACATTTACAACAAAAGAACAGTTATTAGCATATTGTAAATTAATTGCAGAACCTGTAATTTCATTTAGCGGGTGGCTTATGGAAGCGCTTATTGTACGGCTTGATGAAGGCTGGACTTAGCTCAGGAAGGGAGTTGTTCATGGTCAATATTTTATTCGACATATCCTTTTTCTGATTTGTGGATTCATCAATGTAGCTCTCAGCTACGCCGTTGATTTCCAGCCTTGTCGCTTACAAAGATATTTGGTACTCCTTCTTCAGAATCCACTAACATAGTCATGTGAGGGATCGACGTGGAAACGTGTCCTGTGTGCTCTTCTGGATTTTTTAATTTTAGGTATGCAGCAATTTCTGAAGTAACTACCTATTGAATTTATCTCACGACATTGCGTAACGTATGCTCCTCTCTTCTTTGTTAATACTGGACAAAAAACGTCTGTGTGGGGTATGTGTTTTTAAATTTGCATATTTACGGTACAAATGACAAGTCCATATTTAGTTTCATCGGACACTATGTAAGATTCTGGAAGTGTTATTTTTATTGTCAGGAATTTTCACCACTATCAAATTTTCATTATCCAGTATGTCATCCATCATTATTTTTGTAAGTTCATCTTCCCATAAGCGCCCATAATCCAAAAATTGTAGCAACTTTTATTAGAAGGTAAATATTATCAGGTGCTTCTTTCATGAATCTTGAAACTCTTCTTTGCTGAAAGTTTTATTTTTTTGGCAAATCCGCAAAATAGGCCAAGAAATACTTT
Source organism: Listronotus oregonensis (assembly GCA_019359885.1). NCBI lineage: Eukaryota > Metazoa > Arthropoda > Insecta > Coleoptera > Curculionidae > Listronotus > Listronotus oregonensis. Next base: position 2,104 of record JAHBCN010006031.1, on the reverse strand, counting down.
CATTACTTTTGTCCCCTTGCTAGAGCACCAGTTTTCGAAATGACTATATTGATTCTCATATTTGTCACGAGATTTTGCTGTTAAATTCAAACTTACGGTATTTGCAGCATCCAGGATAGAATCTGGTAGCTCCTCATCGGAATGATCATTTTAAATAATTACATTTTGTCGGATTTTTACTTAATTTAAAAAAAGATGCTTCAAGTGACGCCTTTTCATTAAAAAAGCTTGTTTGTATTGAAATTCATTTGTGCAATTGCTTGTTCATACGGAAACGAAGAAAAATCTGACATGTGTTAAAATCACCAAGATAACATATTGTTGTTTTACTTGTCATAATCATTTATTATTATTATACGGGGAATTTAAAAAAAAGTTTTTTTTTTGTGTTTTAGTTGAAATATTGAAATTACGAAGTAACAAACAAAAAAGAGAATAAACAAAAAAATTGAAAAAGGCTTCGTATATTGCATGAAATAGCCTACAATTACTAAAATACATTTTTAAAACTTGTTTTCCTGTAAGCTTTTAGGAAGTTTTTCCGCACGCTGTGCGGAAAAGTGAAACCCTTTTCGCCAAATGGGGGGAAAAAATTTTTTCGAAGCTCGTAGGAAAACAATTATATAATAACAATATTTTTTCTCCAGAAATAGAATTCACGAAACAAAAAAAAAAAAACTTGTGCGTTTATTTAGTTAGTAACGGCTTAATTTTAAAATAAAACACAATGTATCCATAGCCATATCATCTTAAAAAAACCCTTTTTGGGTTTTTTCCCGTCGTTTACTCTGTTTTTTATATCTGACACTGCAATATTGTTCCAGTGTCTGGGAAATGGCGTTTTTTACGCTCTTAAAAGGGGAAAATTTCTTGCTCCTTCACCGACAAGCTGTAGGGCACAGGTCCCCCTTAAGTTATTTTTTTCAGCTTCTGTCTCGAAGAATGACTTTTTTATACGTTTTTTTCCCAAATTTCCCCCCAAAACAGCAACACGAAATGTCATTCTGCTGCATTACGTATTATTGGGACTTGAAAATTTTTAAAAAATTTTCCCATTTGTCCGCTTTATTTTTAGAGTGCCTACACCGTGGAACCTGCTAGCTGCAGAGGTCTTTTTCCCCCCTCAAATCTCCAAGTTATTAAGTTCCATATTATCAGACAAATGCCTACTTCGTTAAAAAAAACCCCTATTTAAAAAACTTCTTTTTTTAAAAAGAAAAATTTTTAAAATTTTAAATTTTCCAAAAATTTTAATTTTTAAAAAGTTTTTAATAATTGGGAAATTTTTAATTTTTTTTCCCAAAACCCAAGTAATTCAATTTTTTTTTAAAGTAATTCGGGGGACGTATAAAATAATTAAATTCTTTAGAAATTCATTCAATTACCTAATAAATAATTGAATTACTACTAAAAATTCAATATCCCCGCTTTATGAAAAAACTGACGGAATTCTGGCCAGCCAGAAAGAGCTTCCCGGGGAAAAAAGGCGGGCCGCTTTGAACGGGGGGAACCCCCCCGCGGCGATTTCATTTTTTTTGACTGATGCTTACCGCCACCGTTTTTATACTTTTTTTGTGGAAAAAAAATTTTTTTAGGTTCGGGATAGGATAAAAAGAAATTTTTATTTTAGAATCATTTACTACTGAACTTGCCGAGCAGTTTGAATAGTGTGACGTGCGCGTATATTGCATATTAATATAAATATTTTATTTCTTTAGTATATCGTGTTTAATATATGTGGTAATTTAAATAGAGTAATTGCTAAAATATTCAATTACTTTTAGTTTTAATTGGTAATTGAATTACTTTTAACAAACATGCTAGTAATTGGTAATTGTAATTGTAATTGAATTCCTTTTTAATAGTAACTACGACAACTCTGGTACGATTGACTTTTTACAATACAGACCCTCCCTCCTATTCATGAGTCATTTTATCGACTTTAGCAACGACAGCTCGGCCTTATAATATATGGACAAAAGGTATAAATACAGAAGAGTGGATAATCACAGGGTACACTGTTACTATACGCAACTTGAGTCAACTGACTGTGGAAGGTTTAATATTGGGGACAGAAGGTAATAATTTTTCAGTTTGAAAACAA
>JAHBCN010006030.1:0-51340 GCA_019359885.1 Listronotus oregonensis | reverse complement strand
GATTGATCAGTTTTCTTTTTACATTTAACAAATCTTCCTAATTTTCCCGGAGAAGATATCTTGATTCTTGAAATTCCACCCTTTCCGGAGTTTCCAGAAAAAACCTTTTAGCTGCCACCCGTACATGCAACCAAGAATAGATAAGGCTTGATTTACATGTTAATATATGAAAAAGATTTAAAATAAAAAATTATAAGCATTTTTCCCTTAAACCTCAAAAAATCAAAAATTAAAAATTCTTAGATACCCTTTCTTAATACCCTATATTGCTTAAAATTAGTAATGAAGATTACACAAAAATACGACTAAAGTTGTCATAATTCTTAACAGTAAATATCCTTCGCCCCAAAGTTATAAAAATATCAAAGCAGTTGGCTATTTTCGGGTAGATTTTTTTGGGAAAAAAATAAAATTTTAGATACCTTTTGTGTTGTAATTCAGAAAAAATTTTTGGTTTAAATTCTTCTTAACTTTTCTCTGAAATAAAAGGCTACATTGCCAATCGGAAACTACAAAAAAATTTATTGATGGGGAAACCCTATAAGCCGAGGTATGGCCATAATAAAATATTTTGGAATCTTTTTTCAACATTTCCCAAAAAAATTTTTAACATATACTATAAATATAGTTATTTTTACAGAAATAAAAAAAACGTATTTTAAAGAAAAAAAGGGGCTTTTTTAAACGGTTTGGAAATTTTTAAAATTTTAAAATTTGGGTTTCCAATTTAAAAACTTTTTAAAAATCCAAATAAGTGTCCCCTTTTACTAATAAACCCAATCATTTTGGGCAAAAAAGCCCAAAATGCTTAAAAAACCCAATTAATTAAAATAAAAGAAGGAAAACTGGTGCTTTTTTGTAAGAATTTCAAAGAGAACTTTTATTGTTAACCACAATAAAATATTTTTAATATAAAAAGGGAATTTTTTATGTTCTACTCGTCTTGTTTTAAAACTGTAATTTGAAAAAATTTTCCTATAAATCTTATATATTTTATGATTGGGAAAAAATTTTTTATTTGGGATCTATTTGTGGGAAAAAATATAATATTTGGTAGTTTAAACATTTTTGAACTCGGAAAAGGTTATTCACTACTAACAAATATAAAAAGTGATAACTTTACTAACTAAAAAAAAAAATTTTATTTAAAAAAAAAAAGGGGCCAGAAATTTTTTATGTGTAACTACCCAATCCCGTAACTATAATAAATCCATTAAAATTTAAAAAGAAATTGTTTTCCACCTAAAATGTTTTTAATAGTTTAATTTTTTACTCAATATTAAAATTATTTTTTTATTTAAAAATGTGGGTAAATAAATATAATATCAATTTAGCTTTTTTGACAAAAAATTTTTTTAAAATTTATCCTAATTGACATAGAAATGTAAACAATCATTGGCAGTTATTTTGTTTTAATATTTTTTGTCTATTTGCTTATCTGAAGTACTGCAATAAATTAATAAATTTTGGGGCCCTTATATTTCAAAATAAGAGATATACTGTATAAGTAGTTGAAATCAGCTGAAACAGAACTCGAGGAGTGGGATTACACCACCTACCTCCTTTTCCCTGCGAAGATCTGCAGTTGGAAAAGCAAAGGAGTCTGGAGGACCTTTAGATCTGGAGATCGTCACGTCATCAAAAAAGCCAAGCAAACTGAGAACAAAAAGAGTAAAAGGCTTGTACACATTTCCAATTCTTTTAAGGAAATTGTAGAATCACGGTCACAATAAAAAGGGAAGATTACTTTGTAGATTTTCCCTGAGCGCGACTGGTAATTCTACGTAGTAGTGTCGAATTACCGGTCTGTATGTGGCGGTTATGGGTTATTCCGGTTTCCCGGTCATCTTGCTTGGAAGCTCTACAGAGTAATCTTCCCTTTTCGATTGTGACCGCTGTTTCCCACGATTTCCCAAAAAAGCATTAAAAATTTCGCCTCCCTTGGTCCTCAGGGACTTCCACAACGGCGCACCGCAGCGCCCCGCACTAAGCCTGTACCATAGTATCACCTCTCCCTAGACAGATCTTTTGCCGACAAGTGCCCCACGTTGGCCACAGCGCAAGTACGTTTTCCAGAATTTTTTTTCTTCTAAACATGGCCTCATCATCGTCAGATAAGGATGATATTTTATTAGATTCTAACTTAACAAAGTGGTATTTAATTAAAAATAAACCAAGGATGTCAGTTCACCCTTTAAAGAAAAAACGAAGTTACTTTGGAGAATTCCATCACCTTTATAACGATTTAAGATGATTTCTACTATTTTTGTTCTAGATTGCCTCCCTGGTAAACACACTGGTAATTTATTTATCCTTATTCATCACGCTAATAACTTCAAAAACAAAACAAACGACATGTGCGAAGCTCCGAAAAATACTAAGCTCAATTTACTGTGCGATGCTCCTAGGTACAAGGGCGATGCGAAGCGAGGGGCGGTGCGCCGGCGCCGGTATGGCCGCACGCATTGAATTCAATAGTTAAATTTGCTTAGCACATGGATGCTAAGCATGCTAAGGTACAATGCTAAGTGCGGTGCGATGTGCGGTGCTTCATTGTGGCCGCCCACTCAGTTTGCTTGGCTTTGACATCGTGACTATGCCGATGTCCAAGAGATATACTGTTTTAAAGAATATAACATAATAAAGTCGACATGATTCAAAAAAAATATTAATTCGGATTTTCCATTAAAATAAAACTCGGTACAGTTGGAACACTGACTGAATTACACCTTTTGATGATAAACTTAAGTTTCTATTGCGGATCAGTAGCGCACGTTCGGACACTTTTATACTTTTTTTTACTATTGTTTTGTCGGAACATAACTGGCTGCAATTGTAAAACCGAAAAAAAATAGCCAATCATCAGTAAACAATGAATAGTATATAGGGTCGTAGCTGTAGGAGTAGTTTTTAGTGTCGGTTACAGATACACCTACATATCTTGGCGACCAATGGGCCAATTGATGGTTTTGATATATTAAATGAAGAGTCTTTGCGAGTACTTTTAAACCATATTTTCAGTAAAATTTTTGATTAAAAATTCATGTAGTTAGTAAATTTTTTAATGACAGACATTTTTTTTCATAATTTTACACTGAGGATGCCCAAATGAATCGATTTTCATTAAAAAACATTCGAAAGCTTGGGGTCCCCAGTATATGTGAAAAAAATCAAATGCCCAAGTTCAAGATTGGACTTTTCTTAATTTACAAAATTGTCATTTTTTTAATAAAATTTAATTTGCAAAATTATTATACAAAAAGTTATTAAACTTAACTTAACGAAATTTAATGTAATGTTTCATGTTCTTTTTGGCCGAATATGGAGCTCCTTAGAAATATCCAAAAGATCTAAATGAATCACGCAATAAAACTGCCCTGTCTTGCCTTCTTTTTTGTTTATTGCTATAATGCATTTTGCAATTTTTAAACAACCACATCTTGTAGGAAATCTAATTAAGACATTTTATCCTATTCAAATTTTTCTACTTACAATGTTATAAGCGATTAACGTCGAAAAAACTTTTTTTTTGTCGGTATATTTTACCCATATAGCAATTATACCCAAGAGTAATAATAACTATTCATCATATCGGCAATACCGTAACGTGTAAACTGCTATACGATAATATCTTGACAAAATGGTGACCGTTAATACTTTAATATAGTTTAATGGATTATATTGTTGCAAATATACAGAAAAAAGGCCCTAAATGCTACTTCTAGTAGTCCTAAAAAGTTACTTTTCCGCACGAGCTATAAACAGTAAAACGGAGAAATATTACAAAAAAATATATATTTTCGGATAGGAGAATACAGAGCTGAGAACGAATTAAGCATATAATTAAAGTTAAACATACAAATCGTATTTGTAGCATACTGTAGATTTATTGCAGATGCCATATCTTGAAGAACTTTATTGGTTTATAATTGAATTTGATGTGTGTTTGCTACTGTCTGACCTTCTCGGAAACACATTCTACCGAACGTTGTATTTTGAGTTGACTTTGAGTTGACTTTGAGTTTGTGGTTGACTTATTATAGTGGCTAACCACAACTAAGTATTACATTTTTATTGTACAAAACTGGATCCATGGGTATTCTCGAAGACGTTTTAAAATATTCTTAGCAATTTTGCTTTTATTGGCAAGGGAATCTTTAATATAAAATTCAGCTATCTAGTTGACTTCCATTCGCCATATCTTTTAAAATTAGTGATATTAGTTCTAGAATTCGCCAACAAAATTGCCGAGAATCTTCGAAAACAGTGGTCCTGGTATATTTCTGAATTTTTCAAGTCCAGATACCTAGCAATGTTAGACAGTCTTTTACCAAATGTATTGATACAAACGCTTTGATTGGTGCATTTTTCGTTTCTCCAAACTAGAAAAAATCGTTGGTTTTGCCCTTATCTGGTTCACAAACTACAAATTTTCTTAGCCTGTTAGATTATTAAAATGTCTTTTTTACTTTCAATTCATCAACTCCTCACGTCGACAAGAGCCTGCCATACCAAAAAATGGAGCGTTAAAAATAAAATTTTCGACTTGTTATTGTTTCAAAATTTTGAATTTTTTTGGTTTGTAGTTATCATTGACTCTCTTGAAATAGGATGGAAGTTTATAATATTTGCTTATATTACCGTCCTTTTTAAAGTTTATAAATAATTTTAACATCGAATATTTCGACCGTAGCGTTAATGGGGCTTGATAATATAAATATGAAAATATGCTATTAATATTTCTTCCTTTCTCTTTTCCTTCTTTAGATTTTTCTGTAACTAGAGTACTATATAATGCGTTAATGGCCTCTATAATGTCTTCTGAAAAACCTTCTCCTTCGAAGTGTTCCTCTTCTCTGTCCATTTTACCACAAAACATGCCAAAATTATAAAATTAACAAAGGCTGCAGGTGTAAATTTTTATTTTTCGTTTATTTGACACAGTTAGTGAGACATAAAACAATATTTACTACCTGCTTCAGAAAAAGGTGATGTAAATTTGACATTTTAATCACAACCTGCACCTAATTATTGTAATATGTACAAGGGGTGTCAAAATAGAACATTTTATATAAATTCTGTCAGGATTTCAAAAATCGTGCGGTAAAGTAAAAATCGTGCAGTAAAGTAAAATCGTACACAAAGGTTATACTTTCCGCACGATATATCGTTTCGCACAATCGTAGGAAAAAAGAATTATAATCATGATTTAACTTACCCCCAAAACCGACCAATAAATGGGAAGCACAAAAATGTGTTATTGAGACTGTTATGTAGGGTATATTGTATTTTTTCTTTATTTCAAAATTTAGTAGAGTTATAGATTCATAACACCACTAGTTGTGTTATGAGTGTCATAACGTACCTCAAATACTAGAAAAATAGTTATGTTATAACTTAACAGTTGTAGATATATAAGGTGGGTAGACCATGGAAACCCAAGCTCTTTGCAAGGCCAATTATTAAAAAGTCGTAGTTGTTGTACGTAATGTAATACGCGCTCACAGAAAAACAAAAGTTTTCAAGTAAATAAACTATTATTTTCTTTTTTCCCTGAAATGGTATATAAAGATTTGCTATGGTACTACAAAAAAAAATTACTTTATTATTATTGAAGTTAAAAAAAAACGGCAGTGTTCTGGTTTCAATGGTTTCTTGCAGGTGATCGAAAAATACCCTGAAACATTGCACAGGACTTGTTTATAGCAAAAGAAACATTGTTCAGACATATTTTTTTGCCGGCAATAGTAAAAATTAAAATGTTTTTATGCTAACCAGAACTAACCAGAACTAATTAATTTATTCTTAATTTGTACTCTTCATTTTTATTACAAATGTTAATATTAAAAATGTTACTTAATATTGTTAATTGTTTAGTTTTTAAATTTTATTAAATTAGTGTAAATTTAATTTAATTAGAAACTTTTTTTCTACATTTTTGTACTTATTTTCTCATCTAAAGAGAAAAAAATAATTAAAAAATTAAAACAAGAATTGGACAAAAAATTGATTTTTCCACGATTTTATTATAGCTGCAGAAAAAAAAACCTTTAAACATTATTTCCTATGCAATAAAAAAGTTCGGTTTAAAGTTATAAACAAATCGAAGGGAGGTGGGCGATTTCGGAAGTTCAGTCAATTTTTTTAATTATATTCGGATTTTTTGATTTTAATAAGTCTTGATACAGTTGGAACACTGACCGAATAACATATTTTGATGATAAACTTTAGTTACTATTGTAGATCAGTGGCGCCGCTTCGAACAATTTTATTACTTTTTTTAACATTATTTTTCGTAACTTTTTGTATTAATATTATTTATAATTTGGTACATGGTACTTCTTCTGATCTTTATTCTACATAATAAGATGTTCGTTCATTTAAAGAAGAGCTGTTTGTCTATTTTAATTATCCCACGCTTACAGGATAGGTTTCTTCTTTTGCCCATCGACGGGTTATATGACATTTCTGCCTCGAGGAATTAGCCAGTATAATTCCTTTTCTGGCAACTCTCGATGGAGCAATTTGTAGTATCTTTTTATATACTTTTTTTAAAGCTCAACTTGAGAGGACTCCAATGGTGAAACCCATTTCTCTTTTTCTCCTAAAACTTTCTCATATTTAGGTTCTGTGTTAATAAACTTTCTTTTAACACACGCAGGACATCCAGGGTATGTTAGTAATAGGGTTTTAAGGCTTCATGGACTGTCCCAAGATAAAAAAAAAATATGCAAAATTTACAAACCTGGACGTATTATTACATCAACAAAAAAATTAAGGTGTATATGGTATACAACGTTTCGGTTAGTTCAATCTTCAATCGTTTTCAACTTATAACTCTTAAAACTACGACTTTTATACTATTCGTTGTTTACCGAAGCTTGACCGATTTCTCACGGTTCAAGAACGGCTGCCAAATATTCCGAATGTCAAAACAGGGCTTGCTTAATACATTCTGATTGTTTTAAATTATTACAGCTTTTTTTTTTTGTTTCAGTAGATTTCTTCTTTCTGAATAATTTTTACCTTTGACCATTGTATGCAGTATTGTTTTAACCATGCATATCGGGCAAGCTAGTTTTAGCTAGTTTCGTATGTTGCTTATGCTCCTTTACATTAGTTTCCATTGGTCATTTTGTTTCTTGAATGTATACCTTACTATACATTCACAGAAAATTTGGTAGACACAGTCTTTATTCGAAATTTTGGTGTCTGGTTCTGTTTTAGTAATAATACTTCTTAGAGTGGTTAGGGATTAGGTATATTTGCTTACGATTTTGCGAATCCTTTCCAAATATTCTTTAATATTGAGAATTATATGTCTCTTATTTTGACATTTATCGGTTGTTTCCTTAATCCATTTCTTTGTTGTGTGTTCTTCTTAAGATTTCTTTTTTGCGTTTTTTTGAAGAAGTTTCAATAGCTAAAATACTAAAAGCATTTGATTTTATTTTGTGATTTTTATCAAAGGCATGTCATTTTTTTGATTTGTGGAATTTGGTACTTCTTGTATATGTTTAAGGTTTTTTTATGCGTTAAGCTAATGGGCTAAAGGTTTCACCTATAAAAAATGTATTACATTTACAAGGGATTTTAAAAATTATATTTTTTGTATTTTCGGAAATATTAAATGATTTAGTTTAAGTTATTTTAATGCCTATAGTGTGCACATAACGAATGTTAAATTTATTATCTATTAGTTTTTTTTTTAAACATATAAATATATGGCAAAATTTTAAATGAATCCGCCACAACAATATGGACCATATCTTATAATTGTTATAACAAAATTTCTCTTTTACTTACCAATAATTTGGTATAATTTAAAATTACAGAATAATTTGTAAATAATATATATATATATATATATATATATATATATATATATATATATATATATATATATATATATATATATATATATATATATTATATATATATATATATATATATATATATATATATATTAACACTTTTATTTCATTTTTTGTTTTGTTTGTCTTTACGGTAGATTCATGGTAAAAAATAAAATATTTCGGAAAAATTAAAATTAAGATGACTTTTGGGAAAAAAAAATTATAAATTCTTATCTTTCTTAACAAAAAGTCTTATTTTATAATTCTTTGATTTATATTTTTTGTTTCAAAAAACTTCATAAAAAAGGAACATTTAAAAAAATAAACAAAAACCCTAATTTTTCTTTTTGTTGTTAATTTTGTATTCAGATATATTTTAATATTGTTAATGATATGATTATGATAGTTATATTGTTCAATCGTAATATATAATTACTTAAAATGAATTACCCAAATTTTACTTAACGATTAAACTTAACAAAATTTAATGTGATGCTTTATCATGATATGATGGTTGAATATAGAGCTCCTAAGTAAAATCGAAATGCTTTAAATAAATGACGCAAAAAAAGTACTTTTCCTTTGCTTTCTTTTTTTTTTTTGTTTATTGTTATTATGTAATAAGTGTAATGCATTTTACATTTTTTTTAAATTTTAGCTTGTAGAAAATGCAGTTATGGATTGTTTTTCGTTTTACAATTTTTCTCCACAACTAATATTTACAATGTCATAGGCGATTTACGAGTTCCATATATACAAAAAAGCGTCTTTACTAGCAAAATTTCTTTTCATTACTTTAAAAAAAAATTGACGACGCTCAAATGTTCCAATTTTTATTAAAGAAAAAACTGGAACCTAAAATAAAATTATTTTAATAAAAAAAACTTTTTTAACACTTTTTGTCTACGACCAATACTTACAAAATTATAAGCTAAATTGGATTTTATTTTGCATTTAACAAATGTTCTTAGCAATTCTAAGATGGAGCATATTCCAAATAGTTTCTAGTAGGGCTGCCTTTTCGTATATACAACCAAAAATACGTTTGGTCTAATTACTCTGGCCGACTAATATTTTTTTTTTTTTTTGATGTAACACAAAGCTGAATAGTATATTGCAGTAAAATGGACCTATCTAAATACGAAAATGTCAAAAAAAAGTTGTAACACGTAAGGTTTTTTTGTTACATTACATTAAACCAGCCACATCTTCTCTCTTCAAAAAGCAACAGTAATCACCCATCATGGCTAGATCCCATCGTCCTTGGTACCGAATTTCCATTGTCCTGATATCTTGATGGAACCTTTCACCCTGCTCGTCGCTGACGGCGCCCAAAGTCTTAGTCAAAATGATAAATGGGAGTGAAGAAAGTGAATTTTTAATGACATTCGGCAACCAAGCGATTTATAGGAGTCTAACAGTTCTTTAACTAGTTGTTCGTAGTTTGCATCCATATTATTGCCTAAAAATCCCCTCACTACACTTACAAATAAGTTCCAAGCTCTGAGTTCTTGCGTGATGAGCTTCTCTTTAAAATTAACATCATCCAGCAATTTTCTGATTTGTGGCCCAATAAAAATACTTTTCTTTAATTTGGCGTCACTTAATTGGGGAAAGACTTGTCTTAAGTATTAAAATCCTTCACTTTCTTTATTCATAGCCTTCACAAAGTTTTTCATCAGTCCCAGTTTAATATGAAGGGAAGGCAAAAGCACATTTTTTGGATTTAAAAGTGGCATATATTTAACATTTTGAGATCCCGGTTGAAATTCACTCCTTTCCGGCCAAACTTTCCTTACTTAATGTTCATTCACTGCACGACTATCCCACAAACAAAGAAAACAGCAATATTTTGTAAATACTCCCTGAAGTCCCAGTAAAATTGCTATAGCTTTTAAATCGCCACATATCTGCCATTTGTACCGGTTGTAATTTATTGTTGAGTATACTCAAATTTTCATAGGTTTCTTTCATTGTAACTGAATAGGCAACTGGTATAGATTGTTTTAAATTTCCATTATGTAAGAAAACAGCTATATTTGATGAGTCAATGAACAAGCGCCACTCACAAGGAGAATGTTTGATATTGAATTCTTGCATTAAACCTTCGATATCAGTACACGCACATATCAAGTTTTGCATATTGGTAAAATGTAGAAAACGTAGCATTTCTTTTCCTAAAAGTCGTAATTTTTGTTTCTTTGGCTAATAAGTTACACTCCTTAAGACGGGAACCAAGAAGTTCTGACTGTTGCTTTGACAACCCCAAATCACGTACTAAAATATTTAACTCGCTTTGACAATTAAATGTGGCTCGTCGGAACTGGGTCGTGGAATAAAAGTAGGATCAATACATTGTTCCTCGGAGCTGCCTGATGATGTGTCAGTATCTCCATTCTCTCCCAAAACAACATCTTGCCAATTTAAAGGTGTAGTCGGTACTGGTAATTCTGCATTGTGAGGAATAGGTCTTATGGCGGATGGCAAATTCGGATATTCGATCTTGCGTTTTTCTTTTTTGGAATAGCCCTCAGTCTTTGTCATGCAAAAATAGCAATCGTCAAAATGATTGTTGAATTCTCGCGATACCATTGGAACTGCAAAAGGCATACTTTTTTTCTTCCCTTTCATCCACTGCACCAATGAGACGCTACAGCTGAACAACAAACATGTGGAGCCCACTGCTTCTCTTGATCTCCGATAAAAACACCAAAATACATGAAATAGGCTTTTTTCACATTTTCAGAAAATGGCCTGGCTTGTGACTTCTCCATAAATTATTCACAAATATAACAAAACTTGTCTGGAGAAATTTTGCAACCCCGTCGCTTTTCACTCGACATTTTCGCCGTTAAAAATTCTTTTTTTACTGCACAGAACTAGTCAATTCGAAACTCGAAAGAAGACTAAATAAGAGAATAAGCTTAATGTTATAAACAACCTATTTTAGGTTTTATTTCGCACTCCTTTTAAATGACCCTTCATAAAATTTAATACCTGCCAATTTAAAAGGGTCTAATGGGCCCATTAAAAACTGGACGTATTAGGGCTTTATGGATTTTTTTTTATTATTAGAACGGTATAAGAATTACGTAAATAATAGGCTGAACTGTGTTACAAAAATTGTGTCGGCCAGTGTTATTGTCAATATACATAAACGATTGAAAATAAGAATTATAAGCATTATTTAACTTACCCCTGAAATCAAATCATAAATTAAAGGCAAAAATGTCTCTCTGTGATTGTTATAATTCCCTAAATTGCTTAAAAATAGATAATGGAGGTCACACAAAAATATAACCGATGTTGTTAAAATCCTTAACAATAAATATCCTCCACACAAGTTATGACACATATCAAAGCAGTTTGCTATTTTTAAGTAGAGGTTTTTAGAGAAAAGAATAATTTTTAGGTACCCAGTTGTGCTGTAATTACTAAGAAGAATTTGGTTAATCTCAGTTAATTTATCTCTGAAATATAAAGCTACACTGCTAATCAAAAAACTACATAAAAATGATTGATAGGGAAATATTAGGCGAGGTATGGCATTAACAAAATTTTCTATAGTCTTTTTTTCAACATTTTTCCATAAATCAATAACATACACTATTACCATAGTTATGTTTACAGAAATAAAAATAAACATATAGTTAAAGATATACAGTGATCTTTTTGAATGACTTGGAAACTTTAACTTATAGAAGATGTTTTCCAATTTTGAAACTTCTTGAAAAAATGCCTTGTAAGTGTCACTTTTTGTCAGTGAACCAATCATGTTGACTAAAACACATAAGTAGCATAAAATGCAATCAGCATAAAATAATAGAAGAAAGGAAACCTGGTCTGTTTTTCTAAGAATTCCTACAAGAACATTTATTGTTAACCAAAATAAAATACTTAATATAATTATTCTTAATATCAAAAAAAAATTCTTATGTTCAACTTGTTTCGTTTTAAAACTGTAATTTGGAACATGTCCAATAAATCTTATGCATTTTATTATTGGCGAAAGAAATTTTATTTGGGATCTATTTGTGTGTAAAAATATCAGATTTTTTAGTTTAAGCACCATCGTTTCGGAAAAGAGTTAGTCACTACCAACAAATATATATTGTGATAATTTTGAAATTAAATAATAGTAAGTTTAACTTTAAAAGATTTAGTTTTAGGCAACAGCAATTGTGTCTGTAACCAGCAAATATTTAAACTGAAATAAATCTATCCAAACTAAAAATAAATTATTTTCAACCTAAGAGGTTTTTAATAATTTATAATTTTTTACTCAGTATTATACATTACTTTTATTTAAAATGTAGGCAAACAAGTACAATGTCAATTCGTATGTTTTTGCTAAACAATTGTGGATTTATCGTAATTAACATAGAAATGTAAACAACCCTTAGTAGTAAATTTATTTCAATATTTTTTTTGTCTATTCGTTTGTCTGAAGTACTGAAACAAATTAATACTTATTAAGCTTTTATATTTCAAAATACGAGATATACTACTTTAAAGGAAATGACATAATAGAGTCAGCGTAATTCATAAAATTTTTAGAGGTGTTTCAATTGAAGGGAAAAAGACATAATGTCACAAAATATCAATTACGAGAAATATCGATTTTAAAGTTTTAAACTTCTAAGACTTTTTAACTTGAAAATAAAATGGTTAAAATATGTCAAATTTTGATTATTAAACTCTCTGCATTACATGTTTGAAAATATTGTTTTTAAAGTACATTTTGATAAAAAACAATACACAAAAAAGGGAAAGACTAGTTCTTCATCGCAAAAATAAGGAATACAAAAAAAAATCAATTTCTAAAGAAAAAAGGGAAACTTTCCAAATTTACGAGGTCAGCTATCATAGTTGTAGTATTGGGTTTGTTTTTTTTTTAATGTTTATTTTAGACCTAAAAGTAGTATTCTATAAGTAATAGTATTAAATTACCAAAAAATCCTACTTTCTCAATTTTACTGTTGTTTTTTATTTTTCTTAGCTGGCATAAGGTACTTTATATATTTATTATTATAATAATTTATAATAGTTCTGGGCGTCCTAAGAGCAGAACACTTTCAGAGCTTACAGATCTTTAAATTTAGTTACATAAGAACCGACAATTTACATAAATTTTTCTTGTTTTTGTAATCTTGCCGATGGACATTTCTTGTTTTTCCCCTGTGTCTCATATTTTAGACGTGGCTACTAATGAACTGGGCCGTGTTTCTTTTACAGGAGATGCCTTTATGATAAAATATAGATGTTTCTTTACTAGATGGCGATGCTAACTCAATTTTTGCTATTGACATTCCCTGTTATTTCTCTGTGATCTTTAATTGCTAAAATTCTTAAAGCATTTAATTTTATTCTTTGATTATTATCAAAGGCATGTTATATGTCTGATTTGTGGAATTTTGCACTTCTTGTATACGTTTAAGGTTTGGCTTATGGTCTCAAGATCTTACCCATATTAAACTTATTACATATACAATAAATTTTATAAATGATATTTTTTGTTTTTTTTTCGTTAAAATGAAATGATTTTAGAAAAACACGTTATCATCTTTTCCCCAACACTGTCGGTCTTTCTAACTTTAACTAGATTGGGTTTAGTTTAAAACACCCGTTGAACCGACTGGCGTTTTGTTTTGAGCTCTATGGCATAAATTCCTGTTTCGTCACCAGTGATAATGTAGCTCTAGCTTTTGATCTGCTATTGTCGAATTTTATTAGTATTTCTTCGGTTAAATTATGGGAAACCCAACGACAACAAACTTTTTTAACTTCAAGATAATGGTGCAAGATCTTTTCGCATGCAGTCATTCCAATCCCCAGAGTACCCCGAATAATTTGATCACTGCCATCTATAATATAATAATCTGAACGCAGACTTTGATTTTACCGATCATCTGTTCATACTTGGATATAATCAAATTTTGTCAGTTGGTTTTGGTCATCGGCTTTATTGTAGTGTAGGAGTATTATTTTATTATTTTTGTGCTTTTAATATAAAGAATGACTGTCAAAAAGATTATTAGTTAATCTAAATCTCAGTTCTGTGACGTTAAGTCGGGCCAATTTCGGCCATGTTGCATTTTATGCCGGACAGTAGCGTAGAATTAGGGGGGAAACGAATAACTTTTTTTATACTTATAAAATTTATTGATTTACATCAATATGCATAAGTTATAGCAAAACAATGGTGAAACTATAAATGTAATTCAATTATTGAAAATCAAAATTAAAGCGACAACACGACGATGGCGTACCTTTTCAATGGTTCCTACCTACTACATTAAATATTTTTAAAATGAAAAAAAATTAAGACGTTGTAGAAAATACTGATGACTGCTTATTTATTATAGTGCCTACTCTATTTTTGAACACGCGATATTGAATTATTAACAACTTTCTTTTCTTTAGTATAACCCATGAATATTAGGACATTTTATAACATTTTATGAGCAAGTAAAGAAGTTTGTGGTTTTTAATATTTTTTTTTATGTTGGAACAGTCCACGAAGGCTGAGGCCTAAGTACTAACGTATCGTAGGTGTCTGAAGTGTGGTAAGAGGGAGTCTATTTGCAAGAGACTCAAATTCTGGAGGAAAAGGGTAAACTTCTGTAGGTTCCATAGTCTGGACACCCTAGGGAATAAAGAACGAACAAAGTGGGAAGTTCGGGACCTCTCTGGATGAAATGTGCACAAAAGTGCACGTGTTGTTCTGTTAGAAAAAATTGTACGGGCCAACTCTATGAAGCAGAAGCTCTAAAAATACATATAAAAGAAAGAAAAATCTCCTACAGCCCGTCCTTGGACAACGGAAGGAAGCTTTTCTGCGAATGCAGTATCAATAATGGGCTTTCACAAGGTACTTTGGGGAACTTTGTAAGATTATAAAATATTCCACTCCAGATGAGATACTAAAAGCCATAGAATTATAACTTTTTTTTTTAGGAATTTATGACGGTTTTTTTGTAGTACTTTATAAATATATAAACCTATCTATTAATCCTAAATTTATATTTTTATAACAATAATTATGTTATTTTTAAAAACTAGTTATTTATTTACTTACAGACTATACACTGTCTTAATATTGTAGAAAAATAGCACGATTTTCCACTTTGGCAATAAAATGAATATTATTATGTAGAAAAATGTAAATACGAGTTTTGCTACAAAACTAAACTATATTTGTTTTACAACCACAACACTACAATACTTTACAATTAGGTACAACACAAACTAAAATTTTTTTAATACTATTTTGTGGTTTACTACATTTTACATTCTAAAACATGAAAATAATTCAAACATTAAAATCCTAATTATACAAACACAAAAATTTCATTTATACTTCTAGTATTTAAATTTTTGTTGTTTCCCCTTAAAATAAACCTACTTATTAGTTTATTTCTATAATAGGAATAATAATAATAAACAAATCGTTTTTTTTTAAATTGCATATAAACATACATAAAATGCAATAGTGTCAAAAACGAAATAAAAAAAAACAGCTAATAGTTTACAATTCTCAAAAAAATATTCATTTAAATTATAAGGTTCAATATCTACCAGCACCTTAAACACATTTTTTTACAGTGTCCATTTGTTTTATGCAAATGGGTAAACTATTATAAAATTAAATGCAATTGTGGTATGACCCATTTTCGTACATTGTCGATCTGCGTCCCAGAAAGGTTTGTTTAATGTTCTTGTAGTGTAAACAGCTTGAGACTCGCTGCCCCTAAATACAAATCCGTTTTTACAGAAAAACAATATACATTCCTATTCTAAAATGCAGCGACAGTTGGAAGACCATTTTGTTTAAATCTACCTCCTCATGTTGCTTTAAACTTAGGACTAAAAATCATTCATTTGTTTATTTAGCATAACGTCTATCAGGCATCTATTTATAAGACGTTTACCATTATATATAACAACCATTGAGTAAACAAATAACAAACAACACCAAACAATAAACCAAATTAAACCTAGCTCTAATTATTAGTCAGTAAAATATTAAACAATAAAGTCCTGATTAGTTTAGAATATTGTGCGGCATTCATTGCAAATGTATCCAGTTTGTCAAAAAGTTGGTTATATTGGCTGCACATTGCGTAAATACTCAATCGTCTTATTTGGTTGTTGGCAGCCCTTGCAAGATAAAACACAGAATTAGTTCTTGTGTTCTTATTTGGTACTCAAAAGTTTAATTTACTTACAAGTTCCTCACAATCCACTTTATTTCTACACAATCTAAACAAAAACTTTAGTAGTTTTACATCAGTTAAGTTTTTACTTGTGAAAGGCAAATCTAAAAAATATATATTATATTTTAAAATATTACTTTTCATTATAACATACCAAGTAATTGGTAGATGTCCAAGAAATTTTAAATACATTTAAAGGATGTAACTAACCGCAAACTTAGCAAATGTAGAATAATTTGGAAAAAATATTAAATACACATCCTTTAGGTACATTAATGCATTTTTAGATTCCTCGTAAAATTTTACCCATATTCTTATAGCACATACCTAATGTTGATCATTTCTAAGTACAAGCAACTCAATATTGACATATTTACTTTCTTGACAACAAATTAATACAATTAAAATTACAGAAAAATTTTAATTTAATTACTAATAACTGGGAAATACATCCAGAGTTGTTGAGAGTCACTGGTGGACTTAAAAAATCTGTCTGTGTTATCCAAGGTGAAATAATGGAAACTGAATGGAACTGCTACAATAAAAAAATACATGTTAGTAATAGCAGCATTTAGGTATATATCATATTCTTCAATTTACCTTCTTTTATTGATTGCCTTTTTCCTTTTTGATCAGAATTAAATAATCACATGCTTTGCAATTTTTTTGGAACAGACATATAAAAATCGTCTTCTTAACATGCTCTGAGCAAATGACAGAATCCTTAGGAGGAACACAACTTTTTGGTCTATTGCACACTGAAGACTAATTAAAACTACACGACCAAACACTACCAAAAACAATAAAATGAAGTCAAAACCAATAAAATTTTAACTCCGTACACAAATATATGCAACTGAAAAAATAACACGATATAAAATCTTCGACTTGTGGCACGACTCTGTCCACAGCTGATAATGCTAGTATCTTATCCAACAAAACCGCCAACACAAGTCGTAGTTTTCACACCCTCACGTTTTGGACCAAAGCCATCCCCGGTCTCGCCGATGTCATTACCCCTTCTGCTTTATATTAATAAACTCTGGCCAAGACTAAATATAATGTAGATTTTGATTTAAGCCTACTTCATGTCACAGGTGCCTTAAGTATATTAGTTTGCAAAATTTTTCGGTGTGACCTACGTATATATTTAATGTTTAGAAATTACCTTTCCATTCAATAATAAGAAAGCACTTTATATTATTTTACGTTTAAAAAAAAAAGAAGTTTTTTGCCAAAATATTAGAAGCCAGTTTATTGTGTAGTTATTATTAAATCCATATTAACAGATTATAAATTTGTAGAAATTTATATATTTAATATATTTAGTGACATAGAAGCCTGAACACCCAGTAAAAATGGTTTGTTTTTTATAACCTTTTGTCTACAAGTTTATCTTTACAAAAACAACATGTAATAAACTTTTAAACGTTATCACTCTTGCATTTCTTTTTTTTTATCCGGATTTCTTTTCCAATAGCTGATAAATAAAATATTAAGGACTAGCATGATCAAAATTGTCAATGATCGTGTTAGTAAACGTTGTTTGCAAGTGTTAATAATTCCCAAAGTAAGAAGAAATGCAAATTAAGCGAGTTCAAACGGGGATGAATAGTTGGATTATGGGAAGCAGGACTTTAATACCGGGATATTGATGCTAGACTGCAAAGAAGTTTGGATACTGTGATGAGATGTTGTCAAGCATGGCTTTAAGAACGCTAAGCAAAAAGAGCGAGGAGCACAGGATGAGTTTGTAGAACAACACCTCTTTAAGGCTGCCGCCTAAGATTGCTAGCTTTACAAGATCGTTTCTCCACAACCAGGATAATTGCAAACCAGTGCTTTACAGAACATGGAAACCGAATTGGAATGCGAACAGTTTATCGTCGAAGAAGAAGTTTTGCTCTTTTTTCATTCCGTCCTCACTGGGCCTTACCCTTAACTCGAGAGCATCGAAACAATCGACTTTGGTGGAGTAGAGAACGACTAGCGTGGAATCTGAAATGGAACACAGTGGTCTTTAGCGACGAATCCCGATTTTGTTTAACCATGCATGATGGTCGGGCACGAGTAAGAAGGCCACGTGGAGAACGTCGTGATTTCCAATTTTTTGTTGAGAGACATTTTCATCGTACTGTTGGGATTGTCATGTGGGGTGCCATTGCTTACGGCTTCAGATCTCCTCCAGTGTTCAATAGAGGCAGCATGACCGCTCTGACCGCTCAGTGTTATATTAAAGAAATAGTGCATTTACTTCCATATCTTAGACCTCTCCAAAACCCAACTTTCCAACAAGTTAATACCAGACCACATGTGGCAAAAGTAACGTTGGACTACTTTGAACATGTTGAAATCAATTTGCATGGCATAGCCACCACGGTCCCCCGATATGTCCTCCATTAAACACGTGTTTGACATGAATGAGATACCCCAAGAGAATATTGATTACCTAATTAAAAGTATGCCTAGACGCATTATTGAATGTGTAAGACACCATGGCGCATCAACACATTATTAAGCAAATCGAATAATTAACTAAGTCTATTTAAAAAAAAAATGAATTGGATTTTTAATCATTTGGTAACTACGACCATCCTGATATTTGTGTAAAGTATTACTGAATTAAAATTATTTTTACTGGGTGTTCGGGGCTCTATGTCACTTAGTGTATATTTTTAATGTTCTTTTATGCGTTTGGTTAACGGTCTGAAACTTTTACCTATATAAAATTTATTACTTTGACAAGGGACTTTTTTTCTTAAATATTAAATGTTTTTTTTTGTTACTTTCATATTTAATTATATGGTGTTTTAAACACAGGACTTAAAGATTTAAAAATGTGTGGCAAAATTTTGTAATAAATAGATTCGCCACAACAATATGGAACATATCTATAACTATTATTAAAAAACACTTTCTTTTTCGTACTAATAATTTATTAAAATTAAAAATTACAAATTAATTTATAAACATCTAATAAGACACTGTACTTTGAAATATGCATACCAGGTGATTTTTGTTTTTATTTTAGTTAATTAAATTGCACCAGTGCTATGAAGAATGTAGTGATATTCCAAAATAATCCAAACATGGTGCTTCTATTTATGTCGAAATAATTTGCGGCGGTAAATTTTATTTTTCTATTAATTAATTTATTTGCAAAATATTCAAGTTCTTTGTATTCCGCTGACGATGAATGGAACTTTTCTTGAATATTATAACAAGTTACTATAATTCTTTCAGCAGATCTCATGGTTAAATCACAGCAAAGCATCATGCAAAACAGGCTGACCTAAAAATAAAGATGATTTTTTATATTTTTGAATATAAATATTAGCAATAAATCGTTGTTTTTTAAATCATATAATAAAGGTTAAGTGGATATTAAGCTCTTTAAAACACGCGCAATATTTTTCGAGCAGCAAAATTGGGTAGCAATAAAAAAAGTAGTTTTAAAATGTGCTTAAAAGAACAGCAGCCACCCTATTGGCCAATCACCCTACAGATGGATATATCCAACTAAAGAGGCTAGGAGGTTGAAAATTGAGCACTGTAGCAGAAGATTTTGTAGACTAGAAATATAATTTCGCAGCTATGTTGTTTACCGGTTTTATATTTCATTTTGGTCAGCTGCCGCTCACCAACGAATAGCTCTATCAACCAAAGAAAATATTAGTTTAATAAAACAAATAAACATAAATTTTAATTATTAGGGGTAATTGTTTTATATAGCTGTTTCGGCTATTTTAAAAGATTTTTGAAAATTTCTTTTACAGGTTTCTTATATGGGTACAATAAAATAATAATCCAGTGGGGCAGCTTTAAAAACATGTTTTATATTTTTTTATTAGGTTACAAATATATAAATATAATTGGGGAAAATAAAAAGCCCCTTTGCTTACCAGAACTAACCATGACCAACTAGAACTAAGGGCTTTTAAATTTGTCTAAATTATCCCTACATAAAAGTTATTAACACATTTTTTATAATTTTTGATATGGTAGAAGTTATATATTTTTTTAAAAGTGTAATTATATATTCCCCGGGTTTTCTTTTATACGTTGTTACAATTTTGTTTATTACTTCTACAAATAATTTAAATAACTTCAAGAGCCCTAAGTTCTAGTCTGTCATGGTTAGCTCTGGTTAGCAAAGCGGCTTTTTATTTTTCCCAATTATATTTCAGACGTAATAATGCAGAAACGTATTAGAGAAGACCCATGATTTGCTTTTTTTACATTAAATGCATTATTTAGAAAAAGCCTATTTTTCAAATTACGCGCTGAGTGCCAGCAGTTTTTGTTATATTTTCATAAAGAAAAAGTACCGTGGATGACGTAAATACTTTTTATCTCCTGTTGGATTATTGCTGTTTTAACCCCGCCCAACACCCCTGTTTACTCCTCCATCCCGTAAGTATATATGAGTATATATTTGTTAATAAAAATTATTAAAACATTATTTTGCAGCTCCTCCACCGGATTATTATCATATTGTATCCATATAAGTAGCCTGTAAAAGAACTTTTTAAAAATCTCTTAATATAGCCGAAACAGTGATATGAAACAATTACCATATTAGGTTTAAGGTATATTTGTATAATTTGTAAATGATGTCTTACTCTAATTTGCTGATAGCTTTTATAAAAATTCATAAAATAAAAATCTGAAGCGAAAAGTGAGGGCGTAAATTAGAAGTAGGCAGTTGGTTACTTTCTTAATTTTATTAAAGTTAGTGTTGTCAATATGACTTATACGGTCGTACATAAGTGTTCATTAATTAGTGTTATTTTTATTGTAACAGATTTTTAAACTGTCCTTTGATCACGGCGGGTTTTTTACAGCATAGAGGTAAGTTTTTTAAAGTGTTTTAAGAAAATATGTCTTGCTTTTATATACAATTTTAGTAAAGTAATAAGTACAGGGTGGTGGACATATTATACGTTACTTTTGATATGTCTTTAATTACATCTTTTGAGGAATGCAGTGTAACTTTGGAATTTCACATGGGGTGATGTGTTTTTTATTTTAAAATAAAAATATACATAAAAAACAAGGTCTGTGTGCAAAAACAAATTGCTCTACTGGTAACGGAAATTTGATCAAAGGTTGGAAAAAACTAGACTAAGAACGTTTTCAGGGAAATCCGTAAAAAAATTTTAAGTCATTTGAGAATGTTGACGTTTTAATGATAATTTAAATACATTAAAAAACTGTAAGTTCATTTTTATAACTATTTTAGTTTTAAACATATTATAATTTTTTTAAAAGATGTGTATCATATCATACTTTTTCCAAAGACGGATGTATCATATAATATATTTTTAAAAACGAGTGCATCATATCGTAGCTCTAGAATAATAGTAAGATTCCTAAAAAAAGTTAGTTTTGAGATATTGGGCATTTTAATATAAAAATTAGCATATTTCGAAAACCTTTAGAATTATAGAAACGAAATTATATAAATATTTATTATAATTTTTTAAAAGATAAGTATCATATCATACTTTTTCCAAAGAGGGATGTATCATATAATATATTTTTAAAAACGAGTGCATCATATAGTAGCTCTAGAATAATAGTAAGATTCCTAAAAAATAGTAAATTTTGAGATATTGGGCATTTTAATATAAAAATTAGCATATTTGGAAAACCTTCAGAATTATAGAAACGAAATTATATAAATATATATTATAATTTTTTAAAAGATGTGTATCATATCATACTTTTTGCAAAGACGGATGTTCATATAATATATTTTTAAAAACGAGTGCATCATATCGTAGCTCTAGAAGAATAGTAAGATTCCTAAAAAAAAGGAAGTTTTGAGATATTGGGCATTTTAATTTAAAAATTAGCATATTTGGAAAACCTTTAGAGTTATAGAAACGAAATTATATAAATATTTATTATAATTTTTTAAAAGATGTGTATCATATCATACTTTTTCCAAAGACGGATGTATCATATAATATACTTTTAAAAACGAGTGCATCTTATCGTAGCTCTAGAATAATAGTAAGATTCCTAAAAAAAAGTAAGTTTTGGGATATTGGGCATTTTTTTATAAAAATTAGCATATTTGGAAAACCTTTAGAATTATAGAAGCGAAATTATATAAATATTTATTATATTTTTTTAAAGACGTGTATCATATCATACTTTTTCCAAAGACGGATGTATCATATAATATATTTTTAAAAACGTGTGCATTATATCGTAGCTCTAGAATAATAGTAAGATTCCTAAAAAAAGTAAGTTTTGAGATACTGGGCATTTTAATATAAAAATTAGCATATTTGGAAAACCTTTAGAATTATAGAAACGAAATTTACTGAATTTTATAAACATTTACGGATAGTTAAAATAAACTAAATGTGCTATTTTTTTACAAAATGTATGACTTGTCTCACTCTAATACCAAAAAAGCGACAACACAAAATTAAATGTCACAAAAAACCTTATGTTTAAAATTTAACCCTTTTTTGTATAAGCTGTTTTAGTATTTTAACAGAACCATAAAGAAAACTTTAAAAATTATATTAAGATGTTATATTTTTATACAGAAAAATTACGATTTTTGCTAAAGTAAAAAAATTATAAACATCACCAAAAATATTTTAGACTTAGGTTTAGTAAAAAAATATATATAGGCTTTATTACCAATAAACTTGTTAATAAGAAACTATAGTTCTAGAAAATAACTATTAATAAACTTTATTTAATCCTTAATTTTAAATGCAACTTTTTATTGCTTAAAATTATAATTATTCAGAAATAATTAACTAGTGGTGTTAAGTTAGTATATTCGTTAATAAAGAAAGTAAAGTTTTCTTTTTCTTATATGTTATTCTTGGTTTTTGTTATAAATAAACTTAAGTCAAAGTTATTACACCCAGACAAACTCTAAAGAAGTTTATTATGAGAAAAAACAAAAAAAAATTGAATTGTCTTACTATTATTCTGAAGCGACGATATAATAATTTTTATTAAAACACATCTATTATATCATAATTGTCCGGACAGGTGTATTATATTTTTTCAAAAACAAGTGCATTATATTTAATTGTTTTAAATTTTTTCCTTAACATTTATCAAGTCGTACGAAAGGTCGTACTTAAAAGATAGAATAACTTTTATTAAAAAAAGTTTTTTTAAATTCTTTTTTACCTTCGATATTTCTTTTTTTCGTTACGTTGCAGTTTACTATTTTATCGATATACAAATTTAATGAATCAAAAAGTACAGCATAAAGACTAAAATAATTAATTTTGTTGTAAATAAGAGTATAAAGGTTAAGAGTTTTAGAAACATATAAATTGCTTGA
Organism: Listronotus oregonensis; assembly: GCA_019359885.1. NCBI lineage: Eukaryota > Metazoa > Arthropoda > Insecta > Coleoptera > Curculionidae > Listronotus > Listronotus oregonensis. Next base: position 27,941 of record JAHBCN010006030.1, on the reverse strand, counting down.
AACAATTAAACCCATGAAATGGCGCTAAAAGTTATACGTTGTCATTTACTTATCTTGTAGTTGCAAAATCAAGCTGATAATTTTGCGAGAGTACGAAAAGAATTATAGATAGACGGCAGTATTGTAGGCAAAAATGTCTAGGACTAGCCCGAAATGTTATATGTCATTAGAAATATTGGAAACCAGGGGTTGTGGGCAACCTGAGTACCCAACCAAAAGTTTGGACTAGAATCTAAATTAATGGAAAAAAATATTTTGTTACATTTGTAGTAGTAAGGAGAAGACTTGGTGAAAGATGGAACGTCCAATTTTCCATCAAACGGCATATTTATCGCACTGTGGGTGTTATGGTATAGGGTGCCATTGCTTATGGTAGCAGGTCACAATTAGTGTTCATTTGAGATAACACGACTGCTCAGCGCTATATCCACGAAGTTTTACTACCACATCTTCTTTCCTTTTTGGAAACATTGCAAAATCCACTTTTTCAGCAGGACAATGCACGAACTCATTCGCACGTGTTAGTTTAGACTTTTTAGAATCGTCAGGTGTAAATCGGGTTCGGTGGCCTCCTCGATCTCCAGGCCTTTCCCCCTATCGAACATGTATGGGATATGATGGGAAGAAGGTTGCAAAATTTACAGCATCCAACACATTGAAGATTCTACGAAACCAAATTCAGCTGGCCTGGAATACAATAAACTAAGAAGACATCAATCACCTAATCCAATTCATGCGGCGACGACTTGTAGCAAACAGAGGAGCTTAGGTCCATTATTAACATTAATGTGTGATATCCCAGCTATATTTCAAAAATTTAAATTCAAATCATCATGGCAATACAATAATTAAACACCTACATTTTTAAAATTTTTATATTTTTCAAAAATTGACTGGCATTGTCAAACGACCTCTCATACATAATAAAAATTTTAAAGGTTTCTTGGGAGCGTGGGAAAAAGATATTTCTAACACGTACCTTATTATAATTAGTTTAAAACTTGATTTTAAGGTAGTTGGGTGAGTATTCCACAACACTTTCTTTGAAAGTAATTTAAAGAGTTTTACTTGTTATAATATCCTAATAAAATAAAATTGAAAAATACCTGCTGGTTTAATAATTATATATTTTTTTAAATATTCTGTAATTTATTTATGTAACATATAGCGGAGTAGTAAACTTGCCTTTTTACTCTTACTACAACTACTGTTACAAAAATAAATAAAATAAAAAAGTAACTGACCTTTTTTATTTTACACTGCAAAATAATGTTTTATAGTTTTGGCCGAATAAAATTGTGCACATAATTTAATTTTTTTGGAGATCATTTGTTTATAAGTATTAATAACGTATATAAAATAATTCTTTAAAGTCCCTTATGAAAGCTTAATTTTATATTAATAAACGATTATACAGGACTTCTTATGACAAACTGCAGCGATCGATTTCTCAAAAATTAGACTTAGAAAACTGGCCTAAAATATTTTTTAATTTTAAATTTTTAATTCAATAATAAATCAACAAAATAAAATAAAGCTTTTGAAAGAAAAACACAGTGCGATACAAAGGCACTTGGAGAAGGTTGAAAAAAGGGAATAATATCTTGATATTTAGTTTAAATATGAAAATAATGAAGAATCTTTTGTGATTTGAGCCTTCACTCACCACCTGTCAACCGCTAGCCTTACTGTCCGTTTTTAACTTTATATATATATATATATATATATATATATATATATATATATATATATATATATATATATATATATATATATATATATATATATATATATATATATATATATATTTTTGTCAAAATATCGAAAGAATTCAATTCTAGGGCTATGTGTAAAATTTTGAGCCTTTTGGATAAAAACAAAAATCTTGACATCTTTTTCAATGGAAATATATTTGTTTGAAAAATTTTTCTTTACCATCTCAATTGTGAGCAGTGTATAGATATTACCTAGGTACCATGACAGATGGCTCTGTCAGTTCTGCATGATACGGCCTATGATGTCCGAACTACTACTCCAAACGCTATAGGGAAACTGGGGCTATCTCAAGACGTCCTGACCAAGGCCGTCAAAGGGCCACTACTGCAGCACAAGATCGATTTTTATATTTGCAAACTTTAAGAAACCGTACAACTACAGCTAGAAATTTGAAAAATCAACTTAGGAGAACTTACCAGGTTACTGTGAGTGATCAGACCATTAGGAATCGATTAAGAGAACATGAGTTGAGGCCAAGACGGGCAGCAGCGGGACCACGCCTTAGCAGGCAGCATCGTGTGAACAGATTTACTTTCGCCAGAGACCACCTTAACTGGAGAGAAGATGACTGGAGCACGTATTGTTCACGGACGAGTCCAGATTCACTCTATCAACAAATGATCGTCGGGTTCGAGTGTATAGAAGACCCGGAACCCGATTTGTCCAGGGCAACATTCGTCAACTGGATGCATATGGTAGAGGAGGCATAATGGTTTGGGGAGGAATAAACTTTCACGGACGCACTGACTTCCATATAGTACAACATGGCAATTTGAATGATGATATGTACATAGCAGACATCCTCCAGGAGTATGTGATTTCTTTTGCCCCATTTGTAGGTGATAACTTTATATTAATGCACGACAATGCTCGTCCACACACAGCACGCAGGATTACAGGATACACAGGTATTGATGTTATGGATTGGCCAGCGAGGTCGCCCGACCTTAACCCAATAGACCACATGTGGGATACACTTGGAAGAGCCGTTAGAGGGCGATTAAATCCACCGGAAACTTTAGGACAATTGTCTGAAGCTCTTATAGAGAAATAGAATGGAATTTCCGAACAATATATCCAGAACTTAATTTTAATTATGGAAAGACGTTGCAGGGCAGTTATAAGAGCCAAGAGGTGGTAATACTCAATAATAATTTATGTTTTGTTGTATATGATTTGTTGTGGCTAGAGGGTAATTTAATTTTTTAACATTATTATTATAAATAAAATTATTATAGAATATAATAATTTGATTTTTTTTGTTACACTTTATGATAATATAGAAAATCTTTATAAAATTTCTTTGAAATACGTTTGTATTCTGGAAAAAATATGCTCATTCTAGAAAATATTCATTAATTGTTTTGAGTAGTATATATATATATATATATATATATATATATATATATATATATATATATATATATATATATATATATATATATATATATATATATATATATATATATATATATATATATATATATATATATATATATATATATATATATATATATATATATATATATATATATATATATATATATATATATATATATATATATATATATATATATCGAAACCAAAGTAGTGGGGATGCAGTCTTTTTTAAATTATTGAAAAAGGATTGGTGGCCTGGATTTAGTAATGAAACCCTTTTCTGTTTTGTCAAGCTTTCGAGAGTTTATTATTTTCTCCCTTCCTCAGGACTAACTAAAAATAAAGTTTTTTACAATTAGAAAAACTAACCTAAATATATATATATATATATATATATATATATATATATATATATATATATATATATATATATATATATATATATATATATATATATATATATATATATATATATATATATATATATATATATATATATATATATATATATATACATATAAAATTAAAAACGGACAGTAAGGCTAGCGGTTGACAGGTGGTGAGTGAAGGCTCAAATCACAAAATATTCTTCATTATTTTCATATTTAAACTAAATATCAAGATATTATTCCGTTTTTTAAATCTTCTCCAAGTGCCTTTGTATCGCACTGTGTTTTTCTTTCAAAAGCTTTATTTTATTTTGTTGATTTATTATTGAATTATATGCTTGACCAATTCTATCTTTTAATCCGTAATAAATTTACGGTTTTTTTTACTCCGCGGTCTGTGCGGCAATTTTAAACTATTTTGTATCACTTCCTTTTTTGAAGGAAATGATTGGTTGTTTCCAATTTTAAATTGTATAACCAGTATAGTTTCTCTTATTTTGATAGGATATGATATTTTGAATACAATGACACCCCATTGTCATGAGGAACATGAAATTTTCAATAAAATTGAAAGATGTCTTTATTTAAACTTATTAAACCTATTTTAACAGGTATGAAAAATGTTGCGTGTTAACTTGTTAGCAGCAACCTAACCTTAAATAAAATTTATTTCTTACTTTCTGACTAGTTTCCTGCATAACACAACTAACAGGCCGCGCATAATGCGGAGCAGCCCCATCTTGGTGAAACCAAATATCCGCAGTTCGCACAACTGTATTAAAAGCTTTTGAAAACTAAACTCCCGAATTTAAAACAAGTTTTTCTTGCAGAAATTGTAAATTTCTCCCTTCAATAAGGTTATCTTCAAAGAATATTGATTTGATAACTTGATTTCTAATAATGCCAGCCCCCATTTTAAGTTTTTGAGGCTATTCGGTATGTACTTCCCTCATCCAGGGAAAATTGCCGTTGGCCCAATAACTACAGTTTCGTGTAAAGTGGAGGTCTCTTCGTCGGAAAATAAAATATGTTTCGAGTGTAATACATTTCTGTCAAGTATATCCATCAATACCTCATAAAACTGCAATTTTCTGTCGGAATTATCGTCTGCTAATTCCTGTTCCATCCGAGTTTTGTAAGGGTGATATGTATTAGCTTTAAGTACATTTTCTACAATCTGGGATACACGACTTTCCGCTGCTACCTGGCTTGTAGAAATCAATACTTCTTAAATGTCCATTTTGTCAAAACCATTTTTTATTTTACTTACTGTACCTTGACTTATTGAAGGTAAATTTAGATATTAATTAATTGTAATTAATTAAACTACTTTCAGTTGAGTTCTATTACAATACGACGAGATTCGTTTATATGCCACATTTTGTAGACTTTTTTGAAACACAATAATGCCATTAAGAATCGATTGCTATCAGCAAGTCAGTGAATGCTGTTGTCAACACCTTTTAAACAAGCCTTATTACACCTTTTTTAAATTTTAATGAATATTTCACTCATGTATAAATTTTCCCATAAGACACGTTTAAAATCAAAAAATTTCAGCGGAAATTTCACGTTGCCTAGACAACGTGGTATTTGCACTTACTTACAAACACATAACATTCAAACCTGTTGGTTTGTATTGTCAATTAGAAACGTTAAAATCAGTTAAAATGAGTCGATTTTGTCATGTACACGATGAAGAAATAGATAAAGTAATTAAAAAAACTTCTCAAAATTCCTTGACGTTGTCAAATACCTTAGTTTTCATAACAAGTTACGAAAAATTACGTAAAATTTTTCGCAACTGGTGATGAATAGTAAGATATTTAACGACGTCAATAAGTTTTGAAAAGTATCACCTTAAAACAAATTAAAAAGAATCATATCTTATTTAAAATTAAAAAAAAAACCCACATTATTTTTGTTAAAAATTTATTTTTTCTAATTTTGTCATTTAAAGTTACACTTTTTAAAACTACCTTTTAAAACTCATTAACGTTGTCAAATATCTTAGTTTTTAAAACTAGTTACGAAAAATAAATTTTTTTGCAACGGTGATAAAAAGTAAGAGATTTGACGACGTCAATAAGTTTTGAAAAGTGTCACTTTAAATGTCAAACTTAGAAAAAATTAAAAATAATCTTATCTTATTTAAGATTAAAAAATATATATTGTGTGAAACGCGTTGGGACACACTATTTTTCATAACTCACATTCTTTTGAAATCTGCTCGTTACGAAAAATCGTGCTTTTCTCAACTGGTTGCACAAATAACTATTTTCTCATTTATATAGGGGGAAATACACTGGTTTAAAATAAAAATAATATAATAAAAATATAATAAAAATTTATTTCATGCTAGATGCTGACACTGTATAATCGTATACGGTTGTAGATAAAACTGATCAAATTATTCTTAAAAGATATAAGGGAGTTCTATTGCATTATTCTTTGTTAAAACAAAAAAAAATAGTTTTATTCAACTTACCCCCGAAATAGAACTATAAAAGAAGGACAAAAGTATGATGAGGTGGTTGTCGAAATACCCTATATTTGTTAAGAAAAGGTAATGCAGGTCACCCAAAAACATAACTGAATATGTAAGCATCATTAAAAGTAAATATCCTCCACACAAGTCATGACATATATCAAAGCAGTTTGCTATTTTTAAATAGATATTTTTGGAAAAACAACAATTTCTAGGTATCCTTTGGTGTCGTAATTACTTATAAGAATCCGGTTAATATCAAGAAATTTATCTCTGAAATATAAAGCTACATTGCTGATTAAGAAACTACATAAAAATGACTGGTACGGGAAGGCTACACGAGATAGAGCCATAATAAAATAAAATGGAGTCTTGTCCTCAACATTTTTCAAGAAATCCATAACATACACTACTAATACAATTATGTTTACAGTAATAAAAATGAACATATGGTTAAAGATAAAAAGAGATCTTTTCGACGAATTTAAAAGGTTTGATTTGTAGTAGTTGCTTTCCAAATTAAAAATTTTTTGAAAAAATTCCTCGTAAATGTCACTTTTTAGCAGCGATCCAAACATGTTGACTAAAAGACATAAATAGCATAAAACCAAACTAATAAAATAAAATACATTATAGGCATTCTGTAAGGTTCTTGTCAGAATTAATGTAAGAGCTTTTATTGTTAGGAAAAATGCAATGCCTAATATTATTAGTCGTAATATCATAAAGAAATTTTTATGTTCTACTCGTTTTGTTTTAAAATTGTAATTTGGTACATGTCCAATAAATCTTACGTATTTAATTATTGGTGAAAAAAATCGATTTGAGATCTGTTTGTAGGTAAAAATATGATATTTTTTAGTTTAACAACCATTGTACTACGAAGAGTTAGTGACTAGCAACAAACGTAGTTTGTAATATAAATTTGTGTATTAAAAGAAGTTCTACATCTGGCAAATACTTTTACTGATATAGGTGTGTTAAAACTAAAATTCCTGAAAAGTGTTTAACTATTTCTGTTAGTCTAATCAATAAACTACATTATTTTTATGAAAATGTATGTAAATAAATAAAATTTAGTTTTTTATTGCTAACAAGTCGAAGATGTATAATAATAAGTGACAGGAAATGTAAACACTTCTAAGCAGCAATATTATTATAATAAATTATGGTAACTTACTTGTCTACTGCAGTCATTAAATATTCAATCCTATTACGCCAGTAGCATTTTGTTTGTTTTTCTTTTTTTGTTAAATACATGCCATATACAAATATCCGATATATCTATTTACAGGCAGTGGAGTATATTAATTACAAAAAGTGAGGAAGGGCAACTGTTTAATTTAAAAATTTATTGAAATAATGTAGGTAAAAATTTAAATTATTTTTCAAAATAATGTCATTTGTTTCAAAAAGTAGGGGTGATTGGCCCTACTCTGGGCACCTCAAATCTGCGCTATTTGTCACAGGTCTCTAAAAGAATGTAGATTTCTTTTTTAGCCTACTTTGTGTCATAAGTGCCTTGAGTACATTAGTTTGCACAAATTTTCGGTGTTACCTTCTTCCCCTTCTTCTTCTTCCCTGGGAGCCGTCTAAATTTACAACCGGAAGCATGCAGTGTCTTAGGCTTTTTGTGCCGTATTATCTTTTATTCCAATCCTTCCATTAGTTTTGTTTCTTCTGCAAGTCTGTATAACCCCGAGACTGGTTGTTAATATATTCATGTGGACTCGTTTTCGGTTGCCCAAGTAATGCCTGTCATTTGTAATTTATCGCTTTACGTTTTCACAAGATATGAAAGGCTGTTTCTTTCCCTCGTAGCACATTCTGCAACTTGGGTCCCCATTGTGTGAGCCTATCTTGTGTAGGTGTCCTCTTACGTTGTCGGGCCCTATTAGCAGCCCTAGTCTTAGTCTTTTCCTGCTTTGTCTAAGTAGTTCTTCCTTGGTTCTTTTGGATGGACCTTTAATAAAGCCTTTTCTTGTTTTATGCTACTGAGGCTTCCCTAGTATTCTTAGTGTTTGTTTCGGATTAATTCCCTGATTTGCTTTCGTGCTGTGGTTTAGGTCAGTCCAAGGGCATGCTCTGGTCCAAAGTATGGTGTGGATGATCCCTCTCTCGCTAGCTCATCTGTTTTTTCGTTGTCTCCTATTCCCGGTATCCACAGGAGAGTTAACCTGTTGCGTTTTCCCAGGTTTACCTTTTCGTTTTAAAAGGTAAATACTCAATTTAAGGTGTTGGGGAAATAAAGGGGGTAAATTAGTTAATAACCAAAATTTTATGTATACGCTAATTATTTTTTTAATAAAGCAAAACCAGAAAGAAGACCCTAAAGAAAATCTAAATTTTTGGTATTTGGAAATATTTTTGATACATGACTGCTTTTAATGGTAATATTTTTAAGTTATTTCATTTAACATTAAGAAGTTTAATTACAGAAGTTTGTTACTAAACCAAGCAGTTACATCCTACTTTACATGTTTTTTTTTTGTTTTTTAATTATATATATTGGCTCCCCTTTCATTTACCAGTGATTTTTTCGAAACCTGTTAGTTGTATACAAAAAATGCACCAACCAGAACTAACCCCAAAATCCCTTCAACTCCCCCAAATTACCCTTAAAGGTCTCAGGGAATTTTGGTAATGAAAAATGAGTGGCGGCTTTTAATTTGCATATTAAAACCCCCCAACTCTCCCAAAATAACCCACAAATGTCACTGGGGATTTTGCTTATGGAAAATGAGTTTCGGCCAATTGCTTTCAGACTCTGCATAGTAAAAGTTCTTGACACGCTGATCAAAAGTCTCACGGGCACAAAACCCAAAAACCCCTCCGACCTCCCAAAATCACCCTCAAAAGTCACTGGGGATTTTGCTTATGGAAAATGGGTTTCGGCCAATTGTTTTCAAACATTGCACAGTAATAGTTCTCAACACGTGTATCAAAACTCTGCTCGGGCAAAAAACCCGAAAACTTTCCCAACCCCCCAAAATCACCCTCAAAGGTCACTGGGGATTTTTTTTATGTAACTGTTATTATCTAAGTGGCTTCAATTCGACATTTTTATCAAAAAATTTCGCAGTGCAATTGACCAAACTATCAGTCAAAATCATCCTCAGTGGTCTTTAAGAGTGCTTTTGGGGGGCGGGGGGGCTTTCGGGTTTTATGCCCGTGGAGACTTTTGATCAGCGTGTTGAGAACTATCACTATGCAAAATTTGAAAACAATTGGACAAAACCCTTTTTTCATAAGCAAAATCCCCAGTGGCCTTTGAGGGTGATTTTGGGAGGTCGGAGGTGTTTTTGGATTTTCTGCCCATGGAGATTTATGATTAGCGTGTTAAGAACTATTACTGTGCAAAGTTTAAAAGGAATTGGCCGAAACCCATTTTCCACAAGATAAATTTCCAGTGATACTTCAGGGTGATTTTGGGGAGGTTGGAAGGGTTTTCGGTTTTTGTGCCCGTGGAGACTTTTGATCAGCGTGTTAAGAACTATCACTATGCAAAATTTAAAAAATAAGTGGCCAAAACCAATTTTCCAGAAAAAAATTGCGGTGCCCTTTTACATTTTTGATAATGATTTTTTTTTAAAGTTTATAACGATGTGAGCTATCGTATAAAAAAAATAAAAAAATATTCTCGATTTTTAGCTTTATTTTACTTACCAATGTTACAAAACCATATATAAGGAATAAAAATAAGATCAGGAAATCGTCAAAAACTACTTCTACATTTTTTGAAGACCGAGCCAACAGGTCACACACAAGTATATTCGAATATGTAATATAATAATGTGAGTATGGCGCACAGCGAGTAGTTCGTGTTTAAATCGCTCCTGAAAAATAACCATTTAAAGTGCGAAAAAGTACCGTATAAACTAGGATTTTGTTGTGTATCGATATAATATAATACTGTGGTTCTTCTGATTAATCCAAAATGCCGCCAAAAGGAAACACTGATATGAAATCAGTAATCAAAGAAGCCATAAAAGAATTGCTAAATGACGACGATTTTATCAATAAATTGTTAAAGAAGGTCACAGATAGCTTGGAAATCCTACAAAAAACAGTACAAAAACAAGGTACGTACATCGATCAGCTGGAAGGGCGTATCGAGAGTTTGCAGCAGGCAACAAAAATAAACAATGTATGCATATACAATTTAGACGAGGAGATGGACGAGAACCTTAGGCAAAAAGTATCTGAATTGTTTATAGGAAAATGGGAGTACAAATAACAAAAAAGATATTGTTAAATGCTACAGGGTTGGACAGAATAATGAAAAGTCAAGACCTGTTATTGTAAAAATGGAGCAGTACCAACAAAAAATACAGATTTTTAAAAATTGTGCCAAATTGAAGGGAACTAAAATTGGGATCGCCGAAGACCTAAACAAAAATAGAATTCGTGTGTATAAACAAGCCATTGAGATGCATGACAGAAAGTCCGTTTTCACCAGATATGGGAATGTATTTTTGAAAAAGAACAATAAAATAACTAAAATTAATGGAAGTGATGATTTAGTAGATACTTAACTATTAGAAGTGTACTTTTTTAGCAACATGAATAAAATATCCTTTTTTTAAAATACAAATTTTAGTTACACTGGAGTGAGATGAATAATCGTAGAATTGTCTATTTTATTTTTTACCATATTACATAATAATAAAAAATATTTTTAGGAAATATTTAAATAGGAAAAATATTAAGCATAATTTTTGAATCAATTTATTAGGAAATGATACTGGATTATTTGAAGGAAGTGGAAGAGTATGGCACACTGGAAACAGAGGTATATGAAAGCTTTGATCAGGTACAATATTTTTCACCTAAATTTGACAATCTAAATATTGTTCACTTTAACTATTGATATATCTAAATCTTATTGAAATTAATACTATAAGTGTCATCATACTGTCAGAAACATTTAATTTGGAAAATGTTAATAATTACAGAATTAATGGATTTAACAGTTACTATAATGAATCGTTTTATAACAAAAACGACGGCATAATAATTTATATTAAGAAAATATAGTAGTAAAAGATAAAATATATAAACTAAATGAGACAAATGTTTTAAGATGTAATTTTAAGATAGCGAATGAAACATATGGCATTACAGCATGTTACAGACCACCAGCAACAAACCTTAAACTTTTTTTGGATGATATTAATAACTATTTCACTAACTTAAATATGTGTGAGACGGAAATGTTCGTAGGGGACCTAAATATTAATATTTTAAATCAACTCGATAATGAAGTTAATCAATACCTGAATATTTTGGCTGAAAGGGGTTTTTTCTCTTGTATTAACAAACCTACCAGGGAGACTGAAATCTCCTCCACTATTATTGACCATATATTTATTAAAACTAAAAAATTGAAAATAACCTAAATTCAATAAAACCCATGATAATACAAACCTGTTTAACTGACCACTACACTATCGGTATATCTCTACAAAACGTGAATACAAATAGCAACAACGCAATAATTCATTATAAAAATAATAGATTACAATAAATTAAAGAACTTATTGGAAAAAGAGTCGTGGCGAGAAATAACAAATTGTAATGATGTTAAGACGACTTACCATGAATTTATTTATAAATTGTCTAATTATATAACTAACTGTACATATACACAAAAAATTAAGAGTCATAACAGAAAAAGAAAACCGTGGATAACGGAGGGAATTATGCGCTCTATCAAACATAGAGATCAGATGAAAAAACAGCTAAATAAAAACCCTACAGATGTATTATTAACCGAATATAAATCATATAGAAACTCATTAACAAAACTTATTAAAATAACTAAAAATACCTACTATAAAAGTAAGATTTCAGAAGCAAATAATAACTATAAAAGAATATGGCAGATCATGAATGAAATAACCGGTACAAATAATAATAAAACAAAAAAAAGTTTACGTATACTTAATGAAGAGAGGATGGTGACTGAAGAATCTGATGTTGCCGATTTGTTCAACAATTTTTTTGTAAATGTTGGAAATGAAATTCAATCAGAAATTCCACCAAACTTGCAAAATAGGCTTGACCCTAACATTAAATCATTAAATTCAATATTCTTAAGACCTTTAACTGAAAATGAACTGATTGACCACATTAAGTCTCTAAAAAAATATTCTTCTCCAGGAGCAGATGGTATAACAGTTTCTTTTATTCAACAAATGCATAGTTTCCTTTTAAAACCCCTATTGCACATAATTAATATCTGCTTTGAATCATGTGATATACCCGATGACTGGAAAATATCTTTGGTCACTCCAGTATTTAAGAGTGGTGATTTGACAAGTCTCACAAACTATAGACCTATCTCAGTAATTAACAACTTTGCAAAACTTTTTGAAAAATGCTTAAAACAACGTTTGGTCGAATTTTTAGAGCAAGAAAATCTTTTATATCCTAAACAATTTGGATTTCGAAATAGAAAAAATACTGAAGACGCCGTTTTTGAGCTAACAAACACCATTTATAATGAGATTCAGAAAGGTAAAAAAACATTAGCAGTTTTCTTAGATCTTAGGAAAGCTTTTGACACTGTAGCACATGACATTCTTTTCGAAAGGCTGGAAGAAATTGGTATACGTGGTGGACCATTGCTTCTCCTAATGAATTATCTAACAAATCGCCAACAAAAGGTCAAAATAAATGATACTATCAGTAAAAGTGCCACAATAACAACGGGGGTACCACAGGGGACTGTACTGGGTCCCATACTCTTCTTGGTGTACATTAACAAAATTGGTAGTATTTTAAAGGACTGCAGTGTCATCTCGTATGCTGATGACACTGCGCTCTTATTCACTGGTGAAACATGGGAGCAAGTAAATGACCGAGCAGAGAGGGGACTCAGTACAGTACACCAGTGGTTAAACATAAGCAAACTGAGTGTTAATTTTGATAAAACCCATTTTATGACTTTCTCCGCCACAACTGTTGACCAACCTCTAAATAATTTCTTGACAATTCACTCTCTGAACTGTGAAAACAATGATCCTAACTGTAACTGCTTTAAAATTAAACGAACTGATAAAATTAAGTATCTAGGAGTGATTGTTGATCAGCATCTCAGATGGAGCGAACATGATAAATTTAAGCTCAAAAATAAGAAAAATGTACTAAAATTTTTTTCAATAAATAAAAGAATGTTGTTGTTGTTGTATGGTTCAGTGGTGGAGTCTATTTTAAGATACTGCATTATTAACTGGGGAGGCTTGTCTAATTCATATCTCAAAATTCTGGCAACATGTCAAAACTCAATCTTAAAAATTCTCAGTCATAAGCCCCGCAGATATTCAACTTCTTCTTTATACATTGAAAATGACACCCTTAATATTAGAAATCTTTATGCACTCTCTTGTCTTAACTATATGACTAAGATACGTCATCTATATTCTTTTGTATCACATAGTTATCAAACACGAACGATTGCTAACGATAACATCTGTATGCCTATGTTTCAAAGTTCTTTTTGTTGTAGATTTATTACTTATTATGCTCCAAAAATGTTCAATATGCTGCCATTAAACATAAAAAATTTAATTTTCAAAAATAATAGAACACTTCGAAAAAAACTCAAATATTTTATGCATCAAAATAAATATTACTTCAATTTAATTTTTTCTTAAAGTTTTATAAACAAAATTTTCTTTTTATTTATTTTTTTTTCGGTTTTTTGTACTTATTGTTAAACTTATATATTATGTATATATAAAACACGAAAAGACCAAGCTGTGTCTAGTGTGCTGCACTCGACCACATTGTATTGCTACCTGATATATATATATATATATATATATATATATATATATATATATATATATATATATATATATATATATATATATATATATATATATATATATATATATAAAAGTGGAAGGGTAGTCTTGACCGACCAGTTGAACACAAAGATTCTAAATTCTTGGGGATTCGGTCTAGGGCTGAAGTAAAACTCTTTTTTTACTAAACGCCGAGCTTTCGGAAATTTATTTTTTCCTTTTTCAAGGCTACAATATAAAGAAAAATTTTTTACAATCAAAAAATTAATCTACAAATGCAACTTATTGTTTTAAAACGATAAAAAAAATATATAGCAAAATATAACAATAAAACTTACGTGCAAAGTGAGTTTTCTTAAGGCTAGAGTCTTTATAAGAAACATAATCAATTTATTGTTTTACATCTTAGTGCTCATAATTTTTGAATTTAAATTTTTTTAACATTTATACATCCTGGTGTTTTCTAGAACATCTTGAAACATACTGTTAAGTTAATACATATCGAAATCAATAGCAGTAGTGGTATTATCAGGACAAAAGTCCTTTGTAGGTTTTTTTCTTTTTTTTGTTATTTTGTCGAAAAAATATGTATAAAGTGTGCATATTGGAAATTTTCCAGAAAGTTCTTTTAAAATTATTTAGGATTTTTTTCTTTCTTTATATTTTATTATACAATAATTTAAAAAAGTAAGGATGGATACAAAAAAAAATTTCTTTCTAAATTAATTATTGTTTTGTTTTAAGTTTCCTAATAGGCTAGAATAAATTATGCTTAGATCGTCAATATCTTTTCTTTTATTCATGCAACAACTATCCAGGAAAATCTCCACCATTTCTAAAGACTGTCTTTTGTTTTTGTTTTTTTCTGTATTAAGTACCTTTGCATTAGCAAAATCTATGTTCTGATTGGTCATAAGGACATGTTCTGATAGGGTACATGTTTTTTTATTGAGTCTGCAATCGCTCTTATGTCTGGTAATGCGTTGCTGTAAAACAGTGGAAGTTTGTCCTATATAGTTACTGTTGCATTCTATGCATTGAAGAGAGTAAACAACATTCGATTTATTATTATAGAGATTTAGCCGTTCTTGTTGGCGGGTTTCGGGATTTTAGTCGTAATTGGCCCTGGTTTAACTGATCGATGTCAGTATTTATGGGCAGTGATGGATTTATTTGACATTTTTGGTACTGAACTTTTAGGGCAGCTAGCCGTCGTGTTTTAGGTGGTGCTATGTTACTTAAAACTGGGAGCCATTAAACTGCCGTGCTCTTTATGGTTCCTGTAACATGTCTCATCGTTTAGTTGTATATCTAAAACAAGCCAGACTTGAGCGCAATATTCGGCTGTTGAATAGACCAATGCCAGAGCACTGGTCCTGATTGTTTCTGCATTGGCTCCCCAAGAAGTGTTTGCAAGCTTGTGGATGATGTTGTTGCGGGTTTTTACTTTAGCTGCAGTTTTCTGTAAGTGTTGCTTAAATGTCAGGCTGCGATCTAGTGGTACGCCAAAATATTTTGGGTCTGGGTTATGTTTTAGCATAATTCCATCACTTTCTATGTTCAGATTGTAATTTGCTTCGCCGTTATTTAGATGGAAAGCCGTAACTTCAGTCTTTGTGGGATTTGGTTGAAGGCCCCATTTTTTAAAATAAGTGTTGATAATATTAAGGTCGTCTTCGAGGGTAACTTCGACGTTCTCAATGATTTTTTCTTGTATGTCCAAAGCCATATTATCTGCATAAGTAAATTTGCGTGAAGTTGTGGTGGGAACGTCTGAGGTGTAAATGTTGAACAAAAGCGGCGATAGTTCCGACCCTTGGGGTAGACCGTTCTGAACACTTCTAAATTTACTAGTTTTCCCGTTGAGGCTAATTTGGAATAATCTGTCACTCTGCATTTGATTAAATAAGTTGCTAAATGTGTGGCATGGTACCATCTGGTATAATTTAAGTAGAAGGCCTTCTTTTCATACCGTGTCGTATGCGCAAGTCAGATCAATGAAAGCTACTGCTGTTTTGAGTTTCTTTAGAAATCAATTTTCAATAAATGTTGTTAAAGAAAGGACTTAATCGCTGCAGTTTCTTCCTGGCATGAATCCTGCTTGCTCCACGGGAATCTTTTCGCTGAGAGATTGCAAAAGCCTTGCGTAGATTATCCTCTCAAAAATCTTATACCAGACACTAAGAAGGACGATTGGCCTTTAGCTCTCTGGTAGTGAAGGGTCTTTGGCTGGTTTGCAGATTGCGATGACTTTGCTTTGTTTGAATAGTTTTGGGAGCTTTTGCGTCGTCACTATCTGGTTAAAGAAATCGGGAAATATTTTGTCAACTCCTGCAGTTTTGCGACATTTGATTAAGCCTAGCGCATTTAAAAGTTCATCGGCCTTTTTTGCCTCATGATTGGAAGGCTTTGCTGATGTGCAGTTCTGATCTTTTTGAGCTGATGTCTTACTTCTCGTTTGTGAACTTTTTCTACTGGTTTGGAGAGCCGGGCAATGCATTTCGCTATATCTTCTGTGTTTGGTGGTGCAGGATTAGTTGTCGGAGTGTTGGGGCCTGATCCCAGTTTTCTGAGTAGGCTCCAAGCAGAGTGACTGCTATGCGTAAAGTTAAGGTTCTCGAGAGTTTCCTTCCACTTAATGGTTCTTGCAGAATTTAGAGCCTCTAGTAGTTCTTCTTTTACGTCTGGATCTCAGCATGGAATGTAGAATTTGGTTAGACCGCGTGGAATGTGTTTTTTAGCACAGCTTATTATAAGTTTGGTAAATCTCTCGTAGTTTTCTATCTCAGGCCTGATATGTCTGATATCGTTCTCTAATTGAGCTTGATGCTTATTCCAGTTTGCCTTACGAAAGTTCCATATAGGCAAAGAAATTGAGTTAATAATGGGAATAGTAAGGCCCAAGTTGTTATTACTGGCCTATGTTGCGATTTTGGGTAATTTTCAAGAATTTCTCTGATGGCATGGTTGTGATTATCGTCTTTGATGGATATAAATGTTAGGTCTGGGTTCTAGCCTTTTTTCCATCTGGCGGAGAAAAAAGTGGGTTTCTGTTTTGCATCGTGTAAGAGTCTAAGATGCTTAAGTTCCGCCCATTGAAACACTTGATCGCCTTGAAGATTGGAATGGTTGTAGCCCCATGCAGTATGGTGGCTGTTGAAGTTCCCTGTGTATATCGATGGATGGGGAAATGAAGGAAGGACATCAGATGGCCATATTGTGTTTGGTGGTTTGTATACATTAACTACTGTGATTTCGTCTATTTGAGTTGCCAAAATAATGAGTTCTTGGGATGAATAAGTCGGCAAGTACTGGTAATGTACAGTAATGGTTTTTAAACTAGGACTTAACAAACCTTTTACAAAATATAAGTTATATATTTCGTTTTATATATATATATATATATATATATATATATATATATATATATATATATATATATATATATATATATAGATATATATATATATATATATATATATATATATATATATATATATATATATATATATATATATATATATATATATATATATATATATATTTCTTATATTTCGTTAGAGGTTTGTTAAGTTCTAGTTTAAAAACCATTACTGTACATTACCAGTACTTGCCGACTTATTTTAATAATACTAGCACCATCTTGCGATTAATAGTAAAACTGACACGCAGCATGATAACCCAAAAGATAGAAATATCGACCCTGATTCCACAAGTGTCGATTGAAACATAAAGAGTGCGACACAAAGCAATATAGAAATTTGGGCGGAAAATTATTAGGATGGATATTTTGAAAAGTTGGCAAGGAAAAGGTGATGGAATATGTGATGGAAATCAATAATATTATTTATTTATAAACACAAATATAATGGATTAATAAATTTAAGATATCGTGGGTACAATGCTTTGGTTTGAATGTAACGAGAAATAGATTTATTGGATTAAAAGTGTAGTACTAACTTTGGTCGCTAGACACCGCATGCATGGACATAGTGGGGAGAATAGTGACTTGAGGATGTGCTTGCAAAGAATTGAAAAAGTATCTTCTTCTGGTCGGCCTACGAGGTAAGTTCTGTCTGATTATATGCCGTTAGTTATTTCGCATTAACATTTAAAATTATTCTATTTCATTTGAAAATTTATTTTATTTCTTTATAATTATTACTTTTTAAAATACAATTTTAGGATTAATACAAGATTCTTAAAGATTTTATTGGGGAATAATAACTCAAATCACGTTTCACAAATTTGACCTTTTTTTGAATTTCGAATTTATCAAGATCATCTTCGGACTTTTTAGCAATATTACAGCTCAAATCTAACAATAATACCTTTTTATTTACATCTCAATAAATATTTTTGTAATCAAATCTAGATTTTGTAGAAAATTGGTCAAGTTCTTAGAAAACTAATACAACTTAATATTGCTAGGAAGAATCACTCATAAATTAGTTTATATTCAGATTCTGCTGGTCAATTAATTTTTAGGAAAAGAATAGAAAGTCTAACTTAAACAAGACCAGATAACTTACATAAATATCAATCCTGAGGGAATGCTGGACTGAAAGCTATATGGAGAGATATGCTCTGGTGCAACGATAACTTCAGCCCACTATGGTAAGTTTTATATTTATCGTATTAATATCTTTTCTATAAGTTTTATGAAATTTCTTGATTTAGTGATTTATCTTTTTAAGGAAAACTTACCATAGATTAATTTTTACCCCTGTACAGACCATTTCTCTGCCTTTAATTAGCTTTCAATTAAAATTTCTTTTACCTTACCTTCTACATGTATTACTATACTGTAATAAGGGTAGTATCAGACAGAAATAAAGTCCTCGTGGGGTTGAACAGGGAAAGATCTATCGTCAGTTATTAATTTAAAGATTTTGATTTAGAAAGTAAAATTTACCTTTTTTAAAATAATTTATTATTTGTTTATTAGTTTATCGATGACGATATAAAACTAAATTTTATTAGTATTTGAAGACTTAAGCATGTGGAATATTGCCTCTAAATTTGGGGTTTGCTTCTACTTGAGTTTGATATAAGAATGCAAGGGAATTCTTAATGATCTTTATTATATCTGAACTGTTTATAACGTAACAATAATTTTATTGTATATTTAAATTGTTTATAGCGTAACTATAAAATATTTGTTTTTTTAATTTTATTATACCTACCTTCATTTTAAAAGAAGGTATATCTCTATAGTATATTACCGATATATAAATATATTATTCGTAACTTAAGTAAAACTCATTTCTGTTAACCAAGGAAATTGGTAATTTATTACCAATATTCTTGGAAATTTCTTCTATTTTAATTATATGCCGAAAAATTAGACATTTCTCCTTTTTGCATGTAAAAATTTAAATGACGGAAGAGACTTTCAGGCTGTCAAGAACCTAGAAGGGAATAGCACCCGTTTTACAACTTTCAACCAACAAGGTTATCCTGAAGAACTCCAGACACAGGCTGTTAGAGCCACTATGTAAATTTCTTGTAGATATTGTATATTTGGGACACTGTATACCGTTTAAAGTTTCGCCGAGTATTTTGGGTTGCTTACTGATGGTGCCTGTTAGCGCACCTGTTAGCTTTGTATTGGTGCAATACAGTATTGCCAGATTTCAGGTTTAGTTATTTTATTTAGTTTAAAAAGATATTATTGTTTTCTGTAAATCCTTTGAACTGTTTACATAATAATATGTTAGTAGGCATCACTTGGCAACCGGTGAAAAAATTCTAAAAAAAAAGGGTACGTTGTTGTCAAGGAGAAGCAGTCTTGAAAAAAGTTGATATGTCGGTTTTCGTCTTGTAAAGATGGTAATGTTAAATTGTATAAGAAATACAAAGTTTTCTTAGGAAAATGCCGTACTAATAAATAGGTTGGATAAAGTAAAAACAGCCTTTTATTCGAACCGTCGTAAATACACCGAAACGGGTAGTTTTTGTGTGCGCGACACAGGCTTCCAGCACAACAAATCCTTCACCGTCAGACTCCTCTGGCTCCAGTGGACAATAATAACCATCCGGACAGAGTTGCCTTGCACTGGGAAGTTTCCTCTATTACATCGAGCAACAGAAAGTACAGTTGGAAAAAGGTGACTTATCCAATTAACATACAATGCCATTCTGAAGATGCTGAATAATTTGTAAAATGTCTAATAATATTAGATTTCAATTCGACTATTAAATCACTATTAGTAAGCAATAACACTATGAAAACACGGTGTAAATAACTATATTTTTTAATAAATTGTTTGTAATTTAAGAATATCTTTTTTATCTTCCTTCCTTTGCGAGCAAACAAAATTTTCAAGCATTAGGAATTTTCATTGTGAACAAGTAATATAATCAAATCAAACTATCATTTCATTAACCCAGACCCAGAGAAGAGTTTCAAGAGCTACAAAATGTGTCATAAACTGCTCTCAATGAGCAATGATTAGTTACAAATATATATATATATATATATATATATATATATATATATATATATATATATATATATATATATATATATATATATATATATATATATATATATATATATATATATATATATATATATATATATATATATATATATATATATATATATATATACAGATTCGAGTGCATGCATGGGGATCTCGGAAACCGTAAGAGATACGAAGTCGGTTAAATTATGGCAAAATTGCGCATTTAGGTGCCTAACAACATGCCGAGTAGAAAGTTGGAAAATTCCGAGTACTTCCGGAGATATCCGGAAAAAACCGAAATTTGCTGATTTCGTTTTAATTTTTTTCTGACGTTATTTAAAGAGATATGGAAAAACAAAAGACACTTTCTCATGGCCACTTCTTAAGTTCTACAACAGCGTTGAGAGATTTTCTGTACGACGTTTCGTTTTTGTTAGACCGTCATCAACTTTTTTTTTTTAAATACGGACCTGGGTTTTTTATTTAATTTTTTGGAACCTCTTATTATCCCAATTACATAAATGTATAACACTTAATATTTATTAACAAATATGGAGCGCCCCTATAAGAAATGATGTGCGTTCCTTGTCTTACTCATTGCCTCTTATAAAAAATATGTTTATTTAACAGAAAAATATTAAGTGTTATTGGGATTTGTAATTGATATTTGTAATTGGGATTTTAACTGCTTCAAAAAAATGCAATAAAAAATTGAGTGCCGCATTTAAAGAAACTAAATTGATGATGGTTTTTAGAGCTTAAAAAGTGGCCATCAGAAAGTGTCTTTTGTTTTTCCATATCTCAAATACGTCAGAAAAAATTACCACCTAAATGCGCAACTTTGCCATAATTTAACCGACTTCTATCCCTACGGTTTCCGAGATCCCCATGCATGCACTCGAATCTTGGCACCTGTATATATATATATATATATATATATATATATATATATATATATATATATATATATATATATATATATATATATATATATATATATATATATATATATATATATATATATATATATATATATATATATATATATATATATATATATATATATGTTATATCAAAGTTTTAACACTTAACTTTTTAAAAAAACTTTTATTTTACAAAAAATTCGCAAACAATTAATTACAATTAAATTTCAAAAATCAAACTAACATAATGACACTCTGTTAATGAATAATCTAAAAATGCTAAAACTAGGTGCTTAAATACTAAATAAAATGCTGAATCAGTAGCTTTGTCCGTGAGAATTGTGAAATAAGCAAACTGATTACGCTGCTTAATTAGCGGTGTTGAAATATGACGACACGACACCGTGTGGCCGGGGGTCAATGGCTGACGTCCTGTGGTAAGTCGGATGTAACAACTCCCCTTTTTATAAAAAAGTTGGTGCTACTGCGGCAACTTTTAATTTTAATTAAATTGGAGTTCTATTTGTTCTTCTAAGGCGCGGTTGAGATGAGTACTGGGTCTTCTTTTTGGCATCAGATTCCTCAGCCGTTGGTGGATAGTATCCCGTGACTTGGGCACTGGAGGAGGTGGTGGATTGTCATCATTGGTGATGGCCATTCCAATTCTGCGGTGACTTTTTCTTCGGCACTTGCAGAAGACGTAGAGGACAATTAGGACAGCAATGAGAGTAATGGTGAAGATTGTGAACCAATGTATATGTTTTGTAACAAAGGGTTCATTGATGAGTCTGTCTAGTTGGTCGGAATATTGACTAAGTTTGTGCTGAGCAATATTCAGATCATCGATGTCAAGCTTATTTAGTTTAAGTGTCTGTAAATCTGGAATAAGGGATTTGATGAAGACAACACTCGTAGGGTATCCTTACTGGGTGGCTTTAGTAGGTGATCGTTTTATAATTTTCTATTGGATATTTTGCATGTACCCTCGTACTTCCAATAAAGGCATTACATTCGGGTTGCAGTTTTAGTAGAGAGTTGGTATAAATAAATTTTGTGATTATTTCTCTACCCTGGCATTTGACGGTAACGGGCAAAGGGTCAGACACTGTTATTAGCCAATAGTTTTGACTAAGTTCTTGGACATTGTATTCCTTGGCGTACAGGAGTGAAGTTTGACATGTTTTCGGCAGTTCTTTTAATTGTTTTACTAGCTGGACCTCGCAGATGGCATCGCTGTCGATTGGATATGGTAGGGTGTCGGAGCAGATTTTGGTGTTGATTCCCAGTTGTTTGCAGTTGTCCAGATTTCGAAAAGATAGGTTTAGTAATGAATCATCATCACGTGCAATATATTTTTGAGTTGTCGGTATAATATGATGAAAACCTGTTCGATTATCTAAAATGGGGTTTGATACAAGTGATATAGGGTATAGGTTTCGGATTCGGTTAGAGGCATATTTAAAACAAAAATTATTTTTGTATCTGACTGAAAAGCCTCTAATTCTATAATATCTAAATATGGTGAATAAATAGAATGAATAAATGATGTGTATGTAGGCAAGGGTAGGTTTTTTTTATTGGGGATCGAAAAATTTCTTGTAGGTAGTTGACCAGATCTTTTGGGGTAATAATTAAACTGTGTAAAATTTTTAGGCGTGAAAAAGTGATTGCATCCAAAATGTTTTTTAGATAGTTTTCTAAAAAAGCATAGCTTTCCATTAGGAATTCACATAAATCAATTGTTTTTATTTGACCTTCGTAAAAAGCCATGATATCTGTTATATTAAAAATAGTATTTTTAATTTCTATTATATTATTATTAAAGGTTTCTTCGTCTATTTGAAGTTTTTGAATTGTGGAATTAAAAGTTTTAATTATTGATGTAGTTACCGAAATTTGGTTTTTTAATAAATTTTCGATATGACGTTCGTCGTGCGTCACTTTCTCTATGCACTCGTTAAAGTATTCGCCATCAGATGTGTCTAAATTTACCGTTAGTGATTTCCATACTGTACTTACGCCATTAAAAATACCTTGTTTTGTTCTAGCTAGTTCGTACCGTTTGGTGTCGCTCATAATGTCTCTATATTTTTGATTTACCGAGTCAGCGATTTGTTTTAGAAGACTAATGTGTGTTTGTAGCTCGGCCTTAAATGCCAACATTTTATCTTTGGGGTTTTCGAATGTATCAATTAGGCTGGAAAGAATTTTGTCGTTGTTGGAAATAGCTTCTTTAAGGGGTTGTAATTCCTTATAGACCAGGAGTGTCCATTTATCGTTCGATATTTTAATGGTGCTTTCCTCATGGAAGAAAAGTCCTATGGTATTATTGATAGGTGTTATTGTGAACCGGGGCGTCACGGCTGATAGTAGCCCGAAGAGTCTGAAAAGGAAGAGACTATTCGTAGTAGGGCTTAAGTCTATCAAAATTTATCTTAGATATTTGATTAGTTTGGGTTTGCGCAAAGTAGCGGATGTTCTAAATACTTCCGTTATTTCAAAGGGGCCATTAAATTTATTTTGTAACTTATCCTTTATTTGGGATTTTTTAACGTATACTTTGTCGCCAGGTCTGTATTCAGGGATTTTATCAGATACCGTTTTGTCGAATCTAACTTTTGCTTTTTCTTTTTGCCGTTCTGTTTTCGCGCATGCTACTTTGTAGTAGTACTCCATACGATTACTTAGGTCCCTGACGTATTTAGAGATTAATTCCTTTTGATTGTATAAAGTTTCTGGGGGTCTGTTTGACGTGTGTCCGAAAATGAGTTAGTAGGGTGTAAACCCATGAGTCTTATTTTTGGTATTATTATAGCAGATCACTGCGTACGGGAGAATATTAAAGGGGTGTTCGTCGGGATTTTCTGCTTTATGTACTCTAATCATTTCGGTGAGAGTTGCATGGAATCTTTCCAAGGAACCATTTGATTGCGGGTGATGGACACTAGAGAAGGTTAGTTTTATATGATAGAGTTCGCAAAGGTCTTTAAGTAGGGCATTATCAAACTCTCGGCCATGGTCACAGTGGATCCTAAGGGGTGTACCGTAATGTTGAAAGAAAACCAATAAGGTATTAACTACTGACTTTGCCGTTTTATCCTGAATTGGGTAAGCTTGGGTAAATTTTGTTAGCTCATCTCGGATGGTTAAGGCATAATTTCGTGAAGGATATTCAAATATGTCGACATTAATTCTTTCGAATGGAGTTTTAGGCGTTTCGGTTATAGTGGGGTGCTAAGATTTTTACGACAAATTTTAACCTTTTGACAGATTTCGCAGCTTATAATAAATTTTTCAACATCTTTTGTGAGTCCTGGCCAATTGTATTTTTCCCTAATTCATTTTATTGTTTCGTTTATACCGCGATGTAGGTTATTTTTTCCGGTGTGGTATTGATCTAAAATTATGGGTATTTGGTCATCGTCAGGGGTCTTAACAATGTCTTGGCAAATTTTTAATTTTATTTCTTTATCAGTAAAAATAAAGGAAAGAATTTCTAATATCGGTAAATTAATATTGTTTTCGATACAATATGTATCTGTATCGTTAAATTCATTTTGACCTTTAACTAGGATGTAAAATAGATGGGAGACTACTGTATCAGGGTCGTACTTTAAGAGTAGAATAAAATATTTGCGGCCTCTAACTGTTTTACTTGATAATATATTAATTTGATCTTGATGCAACTCTGGGGTTTCTTCAAAGAAATCATCGATTGTTTTGTAGTGAAGATCTTCTAACTAATTTTGCCAAAAGAAAGTTACAATATTTTTGTGAGTTTTGTCTAGAAGTTGGGAGTTAGAAACTTCGAATTTAGAATAGTCAATTACTGATTTAGTTTTGTACAAGTGTACAAAAGTATTAAATTCGTTTTTAATTTTTTCGAGATCCGTCTCGGTTAGGTCGTTTTCATCTTCTTCATAAGCTTCTATTGTGAATTGTTGTAAACCGCTGGTAGAAGGCCTATTTTTGTCGTTTTCATTTGTGACGTAAATGGAGTATTTTGATTGAAATTTTGCGCATTCCTTAAAGTGATTTATTTTTATTCTCGAAAGAGCGTCGGCATTTTTATTTATTTTTCCGGGTTTATACTCGATCTTATAATCGTACTCCTCTAATTTTAGGCGTCACCGAGCTAATCTGCTTTCGGGGTCCTTTATAGTAAAGAGTCACGTTAGGGGTCGATGATCGGTAATAAGGGTAAATTTCCTGCCGAAAAGATAAGGTCGAAAATGTTTTACGGCCCAAACAATGGCAAGTAATTCGCGTTTAATCGTCGAGTACTTAGTCTCTGCGTTACATAAGGTTCGAGAGGCGTATGCAATGGGAAGGTCTTTTCCTATCGGGTATCGTGAAAGGACAGCGCCAATAGCGAATGCGTTTGCGTCTGTGGTTAACAAAAAGGGTTCTTGAAAATTGGGGTAAATTAGAATAGGGTTTGAGACAAGGGCCTTTTTAAGTTCATCAAAGGATTGTTTGCATTCAGAATCAAAGAAAAATGGGGTGTCCTTTTTTAAAAGCTTGGTTAAGGGTTTTGAAATTTTAGCAAAATTGGGGATGAATCGACGGTAATAGCCTGCTAGTCCTAGAAAAGACTGGATATCTTCGGATTTTCGTTGTTCAGGAAAGTTTATGATACAATCTACTTTTGATGGATTGGGTTTGACGCCATCTGGGGTAATTAGATGCCCAAGGTATGCGACTTCTTTTCTTAAAAATTCGCACTTGTCTGGTTGAATCTTAAGATTCGCTTTTCTTAGACGTTTAAATACTTCGGTTAAACGAGAAATGTGTTCATGAATGGTTGGGGAGTATATAATTATGTCGTCCATATAGACTAAGCAGCGCTCGTTTTGAATGCCAAGAAGAATGTTGTCCATGACTCTCTGGAATGTGGACGAGGCGTTTTTCAACCCAAAAGGCATTCTAACAAACTCATAGTGCCCCTTCTCAACTGAGAATGCTGTGTTAGGGATGTCTTTGGGATCGATTTCTATCTGGTGAAATCCGGAGGCAAGGTCGAGCGTCGTAAAGTATTCGCATTTCCCAAGTTGATCTAAGAGATCGGAAATATTTGGTAGGGGGTACTTGTTATCAATTGTAAGCTCGTTTAGCTTACGATAATCAATTACAACTCTCCATTTTTGTTTTCCAGAAGCATCAAGCTTCTTTGGAACGACCCAAACTGGTGATGACCAGGGAGAGACAGAAGGACGAATAATTCCCTCGTTTAGCATTTTATTGACTTGGGTTTTAACCTCTTCCTTATGTACCTGGGGATAACGGTAAGATTTGGTTAAGATAGATCGGGCACCGTTTGTTTCGATAGAGTGTTTAATTTGATTCGTAAATGATAATTTATCTCCCTCAAGATAAAATATGTCTGTGAAATTTAAACAAAGATTTGTCACAAATTCCTTTTCTTCTTCGTTTAAATGTTCAGTTCTTAATTCTTTTTTTATTAACGCGATCCTATCCATTTGACATTTTGTTGGATTGTTACTTATATTAAAATTATAAAATGGTTCGGTAGTGTCATCTAGAGAAATATTGGAAAAATCGACATTTTTTGGCGTTGCGTTGGCATTGATAACTGAAGTGAGGAATTCGCCACGTTCGTTTACTCGCACTAAGGCATGTGGAAGCCTGACTTTTCCGTTTTCCTGCCCGATTAATAAAGCGTCGGTATTTCTAAGGTCGCACTTTAATTTGTATATTTCTTCCTTTCGTCCCTCTATAGAAATTTTATTACAAATATTGATATTTTCACGGTTGGGTTTTTCGTCTACTTTAAAAAGTGGGATAGTTTTAAAATGTGTTATTAATTGTTTAGATTTTAAATCAATTACACACTCATAGTGCTCTAGAAAGTCAAGGCACAGCTTACTTACAGCTCCACAACTCCGGTCGGCACCTTTGATCTCGCAGTCTACGAATAAACGAGACAGAAGCGTTGCTCCCTCAGTCGCACATCCGGGAAAAGTCAGAGCCGGATTAAAACGATTACTTATTTATGTAAAACGACAAATTTTTGCCTAACAGTACCGTAGAAGATAATTTTAAAGTTAATAAGAAATATAAAAATATACAATAAACTGATTCGGAAAGGTAATAACATTTTAATTGTTATAGACTATAAAACTCATATGAGCTGACAAAGTAACATGGGCGATTTATAATATTTAGGTCACAGTAATTGTATTACAATAATAAGAAGGGCTGTAGTTATCTGTAATCTTATGAAAAGAATAATGATTTATAAAAATCATTAGTTGTTTAAGAGGATGCATGGTCGATCTTTAGCTGTTTCCTCATATTCCCAGGTCATTGTTAAGGTCTTTTCTCAGCTCTGCAAAATTCGGATGTAATATTCGACAGAAATTATTGCCTTTGATAGTCGCACTGTGTTATCTCTCAATATAATGTCAGTTTTTAGGGAAAAGGTACAGTATAATAAAGTGTAAGTGAATAATAGGGTCTTTAATACACGCGCGATTTTTCGAGTACGACGGCGTAGCCCGAGTTCTCGAAATAGAGCAAGTGTTTTAAAGATCAGTTATTCACGAATACATTACGCTGTAATAAAAATAATAAAAAAATAAAAAATAATTAATTGATAATTGTTCTTAGTTTGTTTTAAATGTGTGTTTTTATTTTAATGTATATTGTTGTAAAATAGTTTTTATTATTTTTATTTGGGATGA